>JAFFST010049910.1:166390-184591 GCA_022414735.1 Noturus placidus
CCAATGTTGACCTAAATGTCTAATGTTGATAAATAGAATCCACCTGTGTGTAATCAAGTCTCCGTATAGTCTCCGAACAGTTCAAGGGGGCCGAATACTTTCGCAAGGCACTGTAACATTTATAAATATAAATTGTTTGACCATTATCTAGGGTGCACGGTGGCTTAGTGGTTAGCACGTTCGCCTCACACCTCCAGGGTCCGGGGTTCGAGTCCCGCCAGGGCCATGTGTGTGCGGAGTTTGCATGTTCTCCCCGTGTGTCGGGGGTTTCCTCCGGGTACTCCGGTTTCCTCCCCAGTCCAAAAACATGCATGTTAGGCTGATTGGTATGTCTAAAGTGTCCGTAGTGTGTGATTGTGCCCTGCGATGGACTGGCGCCCTGTCCAGGGTGTACCCCGCCTTGTGCCTGATGCCTCCTGGGATAGGCTCCAGGTTCCCCGTGACCCTGAAAAGGAGTAAGCGGTCTTTATTTGAGAAGGTGACAAAACCTTAACCTATCTCAGAGGCTATTATGGTCCAATATACTATACTATTTTCCCGTTTCCAGGAAAAAAAAAATACCCCAGCTTGCTACATGTAAAAACAATGTACTGTTTTAATTACATCATCACAGTGACAAGGAAAAGTACCTTTATTTCTGAGTGTTAAGTGGATGATGGACGATGTGAGGGTTTCTGGGTCCCAAGTGGCAAAAGAAAAAAAGTGTCCTACCTAATTGGGAGATCGCAAGTTGGAAACAATGCCATGGTCATCCATGGTCTGGAGTCCTAGAGAACTGAACTGGCTGTACAATTTAGGTAGGGGAGATAGCAAATTCTCTCTCCCAGTCAATCACAGTGACACTAGTCAATTGTGTGTGTCTGTGAGTTCATGCAGAAGAAGGCAGATAGCCTGAACTGGCAGATAGCCTGAACTGGCTGTACACTTTAGGTAGGGGAGATGGCAAATTCTCTCTCCCCTGTCAATTACAGTGACACTAGTCCAATCGTATGTGTTTGTGGGTTCATGCAGAAGAAGGCAGACAGCCCGTTCCTCCAAATGTGTTATGCCATCTTGTGATGCAGTATGAGAAGCCTTGAAGGAAGCATTCACCCTCCCCGTTTGGTAGCTGTCATGTGATGGGGAGAGCTGGCTAGTGGTTAGGAATTGGAAGGTGAAAATTGGGGGATAATTTTAAAAAGTGAGGATTTAATTCAAACTGAGGGTTCACAGAGAGAATGGCCAGAAGGCACGGCTGCCAGGAACACCAGGGGTAAGCATGTAATGTGCCAGCTCCCATTATATATAAATGTGAGACAAAAACACCTTGCTATAGTTTCACAGTTGGTGTCAATAGCAATATTACAAGGGACCAAGCTGGCACATTTTTTGATTTTGTTAAAAATTACATTTCCAGCTATGTTTTATAAAATTTTTATATACAGTGAGGGAAAAAAGTATTTGATCCCCTGCTGATTTTGTACGTTTGCCCACTAACAAAGAAATGATCAGTCTATAATTTTAACGGTAGGTTTATTTGAACAGTGAGAGACAGAATAACAACAAGAAAATCCAGAAAAACATCAAAAATGTCAAAAATGTTATAAATTGATTTGCATTTTAATGAGGGAAATATGTATTTGACCCCTCTGCAAAACATGACTTAGTACTTGGTAATGACTTAGTAATTACTTGATATTTTCAATGCCCTGGATGAGGGAAGGAGGTTCTCACCCAAGATTTGACGGTACATGGCCCCGTCCATCGTCCCTTTGATGCGGTGAAGTTATCCTATCCCCTTAGCAGAAAAACACCCCCAAAGCATAATCTATTTCTGAGGGTGGGGATGGTGTTCTTGTGGTCACAGGAAGCATTCCTCCTCCTCCAAACACGGCGAGTTGAGTTGATGCCAAAAAGCTCCATTTTGGTCTCATCTGACCACAACACTTTCACCCAGTTGTCCTCTGAATCATTCAGATGTTCATTGGCAAATTTCAGACGGGCATGTATATGTGCTTCCTTGAGCAGGGGCTCTGCAGGATTTCAGTCCTTCACGGCGTAGTGTGTTACCAATTGTTTTCTTGGTGACTATGGTCCCAGCTGCCTTGAGATTGTTGACAAGATCCTCCCATGTAGTTCTGGGTTGATTCCTCATGGTCATAGAGGCGGCTGTGGCTCAGTCGGTAGAGCGGGTTGTCCACTAATCCACTAATTGTAGGGTTGGCGGTTCGAATCCCAGATGACTCCACATGCCGAAGTGTCCTTGGGCAAGACACTGAACCCTAAGTTGTCCCCGATGGCAAGCTAGCACCTTGCATGGCAGCTCTGCTACCATTGGTGTGTGTGAATGGGTGAATGAGACACAGTGTAAAGCACTTTGGATAAAAGCGCTATATGAGTGCGCCATTTACCATTATTGCATCTCCACAAGGTGAGATCTTGCATGAACAGGCTGAGGGAGATTGACAGTTCTTTTGTGTTTCTTCCAATTGCAAATAATCACACCAACTGTTGTCACCTTCTCACCAAGATGCTTGGCAATGGTCTTGTAGCCCATTCCAGACTTGTGTAGGTCTATAATCTTGCTCCTGACATCGTTGGAGAGCTCTTTGGTCTTGGCCATGGTGGAGAGGCTGGAATCTGATTGATTGATTGCTTCTGTGGACAGGTGTCTTTTATACAGGTAAAAAACTTAGATTAGGAGCACTCCCTTTAAGAGTGTGCTCCTAATCTCAGCTTGTTACCTGTATAAAACACATGTGAGCCTGAAATCTTTCTTATTGAGAGGGGGTCAAATACTTATTTCCCCGCATTAAAATGCTAATCAATTTATAACATTTTTTAACATGTGTTTTTTGTTGTTATTCTGTCTCTCACTGTTCTAATAAACCTACCATTAAAATTATAGACTGATAATTTCTTTGTCAGTGGGCAAATGTACAAAATCAGCAGGGGATCAAATACTAAGTCTAAGTGCAACGAGACAGAGACAACTCTGTGATTGAAGGCAGATCCCGGCTGCACCAAACAAAGAGCTATCTAATGCATATTCATATTCAAAATATTTATATCATAGACTGACATCCCAAACACAGATTTATAAGGAATATTAAATGCTTATCCTTTGTCCCTGTCTTTTATTCTTGGCTTAAACAAATTTACCAAAAGAATGTATTTCCTTGTGAGACATCTGAGCTGAAAAAAATAGAAACACTCATAGAATTTATAATGGTTTTAATGGTTATAATGGGAATTGTATTGGTTTTACTAGAAACTATAATGGTCCCTGTGGGTCTCTACTGGTAAATGGTCTGCTTTTATCCAAAGCATGACTGGGTCATGGCATCTCCAAAACAGCAGGTATTGAAGGGTGTTCCCGATATGCAGTGGTTATTAAGTACCAAATGTGGTCCGAGAAAGAACGACTGGTGAACTGGCGACTGGGTCATGTGTGCCCGAGGCTTACCAATGTGCATAGGGAGCGAAGGCTTGTCGGTCTGGTCTGATCCAGCAGAAGAGCAACTGTAACACAAATTGCTGAAAAAGTTAATGGTGGCTGTGAGATAAAGGTGTCAGGAAACACAATGCATTGCTGCTTGCCGCGTAGGTTCAGGCCGGTCAGAGTGCCTACAATATGCATGTGAGCATCAGAACTGGGCCATGAAGCAAACGAAGAAGGTGGCCTGGTCTGATGAACAACATTTTCTTTTACATCATGTGGTCAGCTGGAAAACATACAGTCCTGGCATTCATGTGGATGTTACTTTGACATGTACCACCTACCTAAACATTGTTGCAGATCAAGTGCACCCCTTCATGGCCTCTTTCAGTAGGATAATGCCTGTCCCTGTTCAGGAATGGTTTGAAGAACATGACAAAGAGTTCAAGGTGTTGACTTCCAAATTCCCCAGATCTCAATCTGTTCAGGCATCTGTGGGATGTGCTGGACAAACAATTCTAATCCATTGAGACCCCACCTTACAGGACTTAAATTATCTACTGTTAACATATTGGTGCTAGATACCACAGCACACCTTCAGAGGTCTTGTGGAGTCCATGCCTCAATGGGTCTGAGCTGTTTTGGCAGCACAAGGGGGACCTACACATTATGAGGCAGGTGGTTTTAATGTTATGGCTGATTGGTGTATGTCCTATTTTTGCCAATAAAGGTCACTAAATTGAGCATGGGCACTTAATTAGCAGACGTCTCACTTGACAACGTATATACTGACAAAATGTGGGTAATCAATTATTGTCATTTTTCATATACAACATTTTCTCTAATATTACTGTGTGTGTGTGTGTGTGTGGGGGGGGGGGGTCACAACTTGGTCCATTCTGGATGTCATGTTTTCAAATCATCATTCTGACCTTCCACCTGTGCAGAAAAAAAAACTGCAAGGGAGAACCTGTGAGATCCCGCTTCCAAAGCATTTCTATACATCTTTTGTGACTGCAGCAGCTGGGGGTGAATAAGAAATGGCCTAGTGTGACAGACTGAAACCTTTTGTCCCTTTTGTCCCCGTATGGTCCACCTCCTTCAAAAAAAGGATAAGAGACAGTTGCTTTCTGCAGCAGCCCTGTGATGTTTGATCTCCTCAGATAAAGGGCCTGGACCCTTGTTTGAGTAAACAACAATAGGCATCTAAGAGACCCACTTCAGATAGAAAAAACAGCATGCATTACCATTGCTCCCTGCTTTCCTTTTACCCCAAGGCCCCACCGGGGCACATTTAATTGGCTGATTTGATTTCACCAATGAATTTTATTCAGTTAATACCATCATCAGCAACAATGCAAATTAATTACCTTCATGCAATGCTAATGCCAGTGTGACAACATTTGTTTACGAATGAAAAGACCTGGGCTTACTGTGTTTGCCAGGAAACTATACTTTGCTCTCAAGCTGCTGAATTAACTTGTTTGTGCAATATATATTAGGTGCTTCTGAAACACCACAGTACAAATAGCATCCTTTGAATTTCAAAGCATTAAAGTGAGATAGCCTCGGTTTGTACACTTTTCTAGTACCAGCACACAGAAGTTTTAATAACATGACATATTTTCAGAGCAAGATATAGTCTCTGGACTAAAAATAAATCATATAATCCTGTTTTTAAAGTTTATTAAAGTGATTTGTTTAAAGCAAATAGTGGTGAGTAAAATCAAGAATCTCACACATTTACTGACAGAATGATGAAGAAGGACTGTTGATGGTCAACAACTATATCACTCAAATTTCTGAGAAATCATGTAGTTCTTGGCTACATTACTAAAAAAAATGTGGCTTGCGAGACTACTTAGGTTACTATGGCATTTAAACTGTAACTTGTGATGCTGTTTAAGTATCTCATTCAAAGAATAATTTCCAAAATGGCAGAGATGAATCAGCTCAATGTATATGTCGCTCTACTTTTTTTTCCCCACACAGAATTAGCTTGCAATTATGGCATTCTAATGTAGAGATAAATGAATGCTGGCCACATTTCTTATTCCATTAGTATCACTATTTGTGCAAATATTATTTGCACAAATATTCGGACACTTATTATAACATGCATTTTTACTTAATTTTTCTTCCCAGGTTACTCATGGTCATTTCCCACCCACTAGATAGGTCCCCTTTATCTCATAAACAGCTCTAGCTAAACATGGAGGACAAAGAGTGACACATGCTTCCTCCAAACTGATGCTCATTTGAAATTATGGGAGATCTAAGTGATCATAGAGCACAGACATAACTGTTCTATCCTCACTGCTCACGATTAGCTACAATTTCTCACATTGACAGGGCAAAAGGGAGGACTCTTTGACTCTTTGCTACAGACGGTTATGGCATCATTCCAATGATAGGGTGTAGGCTTTATTGTTGTGCCACTATGGCATCCTGGCAGGTTATTTTAAAAAAGCTTTCATCTTTCTCCGTTATAAAGGCGGCATTAATCTGGACGACTGCAGAGATTCATGATGCAACATGTTGCAGTTAACTCTCTTTGTAACCAAGCAGAAAAACAAGCAGATATGAAGATATGACTTATCTGATATGAGTGTTTTTGATTATAGGCACATTAGTTAGTTGGAAGCATTAGAGTTTATTTAATATAAACTATAAATTTTCTGATGACCACAGTTGTAAAGAGTGGTTATTCTCTGTGCACTTCTCTCATCAACAAGGCGTTTTTACCTCCAGAATCTTCACTCATAGGATGTTTTCTGCACCATTCTGTGTAAGTTCTAGAGACTATTGTATTTGAACCAAAATAGCCCAAAACTCATGCCATGGTCAAAGTCACTATGATTGTGTTTTTTCTATATTTTGATGTTTGACATGAACATTAAGCTCTTGACCTCCATCTGCATGATTAGTGCATAAAATCATTCAGATTGAGGTCAAGAGCTTAATGTTCATGTCATCCACGATTGGTTGATAAATGGTTAGACAATTAAACAAATGAGCAGGGGAACCTAATAAAGTGGCCGGTGAGCGTATTTAGATTTCTGAGGCACCTTGGACACCATGGAACTGTATATCTAACAAAGAAAGAAAGCTTCTGAAAATGATTGAACACATTTGTTTTTGTGTTAAATCAACTTCAAGTACATTGTTTGCACTTGTGCGTCCTTTGTTTTGACACAATGTCCTTGAACAAGTAAGGTTGAGTGTTTTCCTATGCAGATCATGTTTGTCTTTTCACATGAGGAAGCACCTGACATGACGGTCTATGATAATATTTAGCAATGCCCCTTGAGAGGAAGACAGCTAGAATTTAATCAGAAAGGGTCATGGCAACAGTCAAAAGGTGCATTAATATTCATTGGACAGAGAGACAGAGGGAGAGGGGTTGAGAACAGGGAAGCATAAAGGGAATGGAATTATAATTGTGAAGCTCATCAAGAAATGTGTTCACTTAAGAGTAAAGGGAGACACAGCAAAAAGGCCAACTGTCCAGACGTGAATCAAAACAACAATTATACATGCTCTTAAGTAAGATTAGTTTGCAAATTTTTCTGAATTACCCTCGTCATTCAGCCTGCCTCCGTCTCACCTTTTCCATTTCTTTCAAATTAGGCACTGTCTCTCCTCCCTATTCACTGGGTTTCCCTGCTTAACTATAAAGTCTGCATGGGAAGAGGTATTCAAGCTGAATCCTCATAAGAGGGGCATTATTTCACAGATATATGCAACGATTTGGTCTCAAGACGAGTCTTACAATGTTAAAACCATTAGTGCCTGGGAGGAGGAATTGGGTCTGGAGCTTGAGAATGATTATTGGGGCAGAGTGTTAGATAATATACGGACCACCACCTCCTGTGCTAGACTTAGTTTCATACAATTTAAAGTGGTCCATAGAGCTCACCCTCTCTAGGAGTAAACTATCTAAAATATATCCCAATGTTCCTGACGTGTGAAAAATCTAAACTTTCACCGTGTAACCTGAGTCATATGTTTGCACTCTGTCCCAAACTACAGCACTTCTGGAACTCCTTTTTTAGGACTATGTCTGACATTCTTAGAATCAATTTGGAGGTCTGTCCTCTAATTGCCATCGTTGATGTTTCATCTCAGTGTCAGCCTCTGAACCTTAGACAAGCTAGTGTTGTGGTCTTTGCATCGTTGCTTGCTCGGCGCATATTGTTGTCTTGGACCTCTCCACAATCCCCCTCTATATCAGTCTGGCTTAAAGATCTTATGTTCTTTTTGAAGCTGGAAAAAATCAAGTATAACATCAGAGGTAGCGGAGACTCATTTTTGGGAAAATGGCAACAGTTTATTACCTACTTCAAGGATGTACGCACCCTGGAGGGAGATTAAGGAGAGGTGGACAGTCAATACTATCCATCTTACCCCCCTTCTTTTTTTTTTTTGATTCTGTATGGATTTATGAAAATAATACGAAACATATGCAATTGAATCACATGTACATGAATCATAAATAAATTAATCATATGTAAACATTCCTGGGTGGGGTGGGAGGGGCTGTTAAAAATAAAATAAGATTAGTTATTCATTTCACAATGTGAAATTTTTCTATGATGTCCCAAATCTGAGAAATACCACAGTGCTGTTGAATTCTCGATTCTGATTCAGAAGGCATTTACAAATGTTTTATATAACGGTAGCAGTTAATAATAATAATACTAATAATCTTTATTTTATAAAGCGCCTTTAAAAGTAGCTTCTCAAAGCTCTGTACATAAATAAACAATAAAGAACTAAAACAACACAATTGATAGTAAAAGTGATGGAACAATAATAAAAAGACACTAGCAGTCAAATGCAAGTTTGAAATAGTGTGTTTTAAGTTGAGTTTTAAAAGCTCCAAGAGTCTTGGCTTCCCTGAGTTCAGGAGGAAGAGAGTTCCAGTTGTATTTTAATGTGCTCATTCTAATACATTATCGTTTCTGGCAGCAGCTCACACAGAGACTTGAATGGTGGATGCTCCACATAAGCTAAGAACAAAGAACAGTGTATAATAGCTCATATGGTGAAGTTTTCTGCGAGGAGATGTTTATTTAACATTTTATCAAAGGAGAATTCAGTATCACCACTTTGTAACAGTTAAAGAGTTAAAGCTACAACTTTGAGTTTTCTGCCACAGGGATATCTTCAGGATGGAGAACATTGTGGTTTCTCAGTAAAAAGCTACATTTTTCTTCCCATTTCTTCTTAAGAAGTGAGGGAACAACGGTTTAAAGCGGCTACAATGTAAGTGAGGAATTTCGTTAGGGATTATGTAAGGAATTTGTTTATGGACATTTTGCAATATTAAAGGTATCTATAAAGGGATAAAAAGTATGTAATAAATATAACATTATAATCATTGGCAAATTGATGTGATATAAGAAGAGTAAAAAAGTTCAGGATTTGCTCTTATTGAAAAAAGAATCAATTTCAGGGTGTTAACAGACGCTTTGAATCAGCCCAGTCACTAGCTGCGTTTACATGGACAACAATAATCCACTCTTAATCCAACTAAGACCATACTTTGATTAAGATACTACCATGTAAACAGCAATTTTTACTTACCTTAATCTAATTAATGTCATAATCTAATTAAGCAATAATCAAATTAAGACAGGTGGAGTACCGGTACTCCTTTTTTAGTCGCATTATGGACGTGTATTACAGACATGTACACACCTCACATTATGAACGTCGTGTGTGAATTTTCACAGCATTTTGCGATAGAACACGAGCAGTTCTCAACATTTACGGCGAACAAGAGAGTTCAGCCGTGTCCTACTATAGGCCTGTAGTGGGGAAAAGTACATGTATCTCGGCTACTATATAGCGGTAAGTACGCTATAAAAATAAAATAAAAAACACCCAAAACTGTACATGGAAGTGTATGTTGATAGGTGAAATTCTTGGGGGAAACGTCACACGGTGTGGCGCAGTGACGTAGGCTGTTAATCTAATTATGTTCTATAACATATAAAACGGGAACATGACAGGAGTGTTCTAAAAGCCACTAATGTAAAGACCTTAATCACGTTATTAACTTACTCAGAGTAAGGTCAATAATTAGATTACTGCTGTCTATGTAAACGTAGTCACTGATTAATATCCTATAACAGCACATCCCCAAGATTTTTATTCCTTATTTCTCCAAAGTGTGTGTAGTGGACTGTCTGTAATCACATGAATATTCACACAGAGTTCCTGCATGTTTTAAATCTCAAAGATTGGTGTCCTTGTTTTATTTAATTACAGTCATTTACAAGTCACACTAAATCAAGCAAAAATAATAGAACATCATAAACATTTCTATTTAGTAGTTGTATCCAAGTCTTCTTAGTCTGGTATTTGATGTTATCTCCTCTGTTATTTCTAACAGAAGCACGCCAGTGTTCAGAGATGGAAGTCAAAGCAACCTTTTCAATTCGGATTAAAACAACTTTTATTGGCACCTGAGATTAAAAGTGTTTGCGATTAAGCATTTGCATACATACTTGAGCAACTGAAAACAATGGAAGGGCTGTCATCAAAGCTCGCTGAAAATGTTCTAATGACAGCGACTATCTATCTGTTACAAAAGGATGGTGAGAAACAGGCTTTGACACATCACCTTGCTGCCAGCATTAACACCCCTGCAAACACACACACACACACACACACACACACACAGAGGAAACAATGCTTCATGCTAACAAACACATAAATGACAATTATGCCTTGATTTGCAAATTAGTATGTAAATCCCAACTCAGACTCATGAAGCTTGCAGAAACGTCCCTGGCCAGTTTTAATTCTAAAAAACAAATTATGTAAATTCACTTTTCACATACAATATTTTAAGTATGGCAAATGTATGTTGTACAAAACTGTCAATGTCCTTGTTGTCATACTTTAATCAAGGCTTCTTTTCTTCTGCTGTTTTAAAGGTTTTCCTCCTTATCCACTCACACCAGCCTGGTGACACACATCCCTGAGGCACTAAAAAAATATTGAGGTACACACATACACACGACTTCACTTCATCTTCTTGCTTTTGGGCTTCTTGCTCTTTCCCCCTGGTTTAGATGCTTCATCCTGTAGAGGATATAAGGTAAGAGAAAGAAAAAAGAGAAAAGGTGAGAGAATACAAGGTGTGTGAGCGGAAATCCACTTACTTCAAACATGAAGCCTGAGTAGCAAAACAACTTGACACATGAACATTTGATATGACAGACAGCAATAAAACCCTATCTCTTTCTTTCAGTGCTGATGGTTCGTTCACTGAAAATACGCAATCCTCTTGTGGCGGTACTGATGTCACAAAGAAACTCAATGTCAGATGCGAACACCAGTTCCCATAATGAAAAGCAATAAATGGAGTATAATAATAATAATAATAATAATAATAATAATAATAATAATAATATTATTATTCCCCCACGTTTTCCTTTTTCGGACTAACAGAAGTCATCTCTGCTGGCAAGCAATATGCAGAGATGCCTGTGGTAGTGATTTTATTTCAGCTTAAGATATCTACATAGCCAGCCCTGCAATCATGGTAAGGCAGGGGACCCTATAGTGTTCAGAGCTTGGGACCACCTCCAATGTAAAAAGAAATCCTCAGACCTCTTTATCATAACAACACAGACTCATAAATATCAGATATACTAGGTAAAAAAATAATTTCTCTTAAAAATTTAGGCATGTTATTCCTGAACTTGCTATGCAGAGAACAAAAACCTTTCCCCATGGTGTTAAAATGTTAACTTCAAACATTTTTAAAAATCATATTAACAGCACGTTTTGTTTCTTTTCTTTTATTCAAATTGCAATTTGCTTCATCTACAACAGCTTTACCAGTAGTAGAAAGAACAGTGCATTTAGTGTTCAACACTGTAATGTAATTAAAATAAATAATAATAATAATAATAATAATAATAATATTATTTCTCGTAATAATATTTTGGTGTTTAAACATGATCAACCTTCATCCATTTACAAGGGCCAACACATTTATGTTCTCATTCTTCTTACTGAAATATAATTACTATCATCTTGTACTTTCTTACAGCTAGCCAATGTTACTAGGTACTAGTTATGTATTTAGCACTGGCAGGAAGAATGGAAACTAACATTACCTTGTTAGTCAGCAAACTTATGCTATGATAGTTAGCTAGCTATATTATACAACAGCGAATGGACTTTGATATGTTAACAAGTTAGCTATCATCATGAACATGCAAGCTTATCTAATAACTATCTTCTGGCATGGAGAATGGAAGCTAACATCACACAGTTGGTCAACAATGTTAGCTATGATAGTTAGCTAGCTATATTTGTAGGAATATAATAGTTAGATAAGCTTGCATTTTCTTAGATACAGTAGCTAATGTACAGTATGATTTAGTAAGACGTTGCTATCATTATGAACATTAAGTAGTAGTTGTTTTGTGAACATTTGTTAGGTAACTAGCTATGTTAGTGCTGTACCTTATAGACTCACCAGTGTATCACATGGGGTGTATAGCATACTGTGTATAGCAACAGAGTCTAGAAAGATGGCCTATGTTCAAAAAACGGTATATTTACTAAATGCAGTTACTGAATAGGTGTATCCAGGGGTTTAAGTGAAATTTGGAAGGAGGCTGAACTCTTATAGTGAATGGGGAAGAGGTCTCAAACCACGTATAGAAAAACTGAGTTGCAGCAAAGCTGTAGCTCGAGCTACTCGGCCCCTTTTAAATTTGTGCTTTTTGGCTTTTCATAAAGTAAAGACAACATTTTATATCTTCATATTTCTAATAATGAGATTTATATTTGATAATTTTTATATTACTCACACACAATTTAATTACAATATGTCATAATGAATTATTATTTTAGAAGTGCAAAATATACAGCTAGAACATATCCATGAATATCAACAGTTCAATTATCTTGAAAATATATCTTGAAAACACTGCAATTACAAGTTACAAATTATTACACCCTCCTAGCTCCTGAGGGTGCCGTAACACTATTTAGGATCGTTCCATGCCATTTTAACCCATAAGTGCACCCAGTAAACTAGCAACTCAGACCTTGTATGTAAGGCTGTTTGTTAGCATTAATTGCTTCAAAATTACCCAAAACGTCACCCTATTACAGTCAGTAGAAAATATTGTGGCCAGGAGGGCAAAGATGGCTAATAACAGCATAACAGTCACCAAAATCTCTGCACAAGCTGGCCATTTAAAACATTTCCCCTTTTTAGACTAATGAAGTCCCAGTGAATTTCATCAGCAGCCTGTTTTCAAAGAAGGTCTGACTTGTTTGTTAAGCACACTTCTGTCATGTTTGGGAAAATGAGTCACTCAGTTAATTTGCACAGCGGGGTAGCAATGATATTCAGCATCTGTGCATTTCATAGGAAGAACACTTCCTGCATACATATGGACCAAAACATGCATGCTGGCAGACTGCTGTCATCATCTTCATCATCCTCATCAGTCATTATCAGTCATCGTCAGTCATCATAATCATCATTCAGTGTATTAATAATTCTGCCACTATAATTCAGATGTGACAACAATATTAATATAATAATAATAGTAATAATAACAGTAACAACAATAATCATTTTTAAAAATGTGACATGATGCACCAATATATTCAAGCATGTTTGAAATTCTCTGCGATCTTTTAGCATGAATGACAAGCCAGTTTATCATCCATTTGTGTGGGCGTGTAAGGGCAAAACATAAGCCCCCCCCAAAAAATGCTTCATTTCATGTATAGGTGCAATCCTGCAGGCATTAAAAGAACGTGGCAGCAGCTGAAAATGTCGATATCATTTTCGTGACCCCCCCCCCCCCAATGTTGAGGAAATACCAATCTGTCCCCCCAATATACAGGAGAAAATATTTTCTATATGTCCCGCTTTAATTTTCCCTGCCAACAGATCTGTCTTTTCTTCATCTATTCTATTTATTTTATTTATCTATTTATTTATTTATATTCTTTTTTAATATATTCACGTTTGTTAAGGGAAATCGGTGTGTCCACACCTCCAATTGTACACTTGGTTTGGCCCAGACTCAACACAAGTTCGGTGATGTATCTCATCAGTTCAGTCTGTAAGAAATGGAGACAGCAGCTTTTTTTCCAGACAGTAAGTAACTAGACACCTTAATATCTAGGCTAACGTCAGTTCCAGTTTTTGACCATTAATGGTACATGCACATGCACATCCTCCCGTCAAGTTCACTGTGAACCCTCATGTTCTGACAGACTGTTATAAATGCGGGTGAAAGTGAGGAACGTTTGGCGGCAGGGGGCTAGCTCCAATATCCAAGCGCTTGGACCCCCCCCAAATGTCCATACCATGGTTACGCCCTTGCATAGGGATATGACAAAAAATCCACTCTGGGCCTCAACATCCTCTCCCAACGTAAATGTAACTCCCTAAGAATTAATCCAGCCTCTTCATCTTCAGGATTTCCATAAAAGGACATGCCATTTCATTCCCTTTGATGCTCTCTGCGTGACTGAAATGTGTGCAATGAATGAACGTACTGAAAGATCAATGAGGTGTTTAAACACCGCTTCCTCTTTAAAAAGGGGGAGGAGACCAAAAGAAACTCTGGGTTTACCGAAGAAAACCTGCTCCCGACCAGGTTAGGTTCACAGAGTAAGTGGCCATGGTAACTGACTCTGAGTATAAGTTACCTCTCTTTCAGAAACGGGCTTGACTTACTCTGCTTTCTCGGGTTTAACATACCTCCCATTCTGAAACGGAAAACCCAGAGTTTCCCCTCATTTCAGGCTTAACATACTCAGTTTTCACTTAACCTCCTTCGTGAAACGGGCCCCTGGAATCTTTCAGGGTAAACGTTTGTGCAGCAGAAATGGTTGAAGACCATCCATCCATCCATCTTCAACCGCTTACTCCTTTTCAGGGTCACGGGGGAACCTGGAGCCTATCCCAGGAGGCATCGGGCACAAGGCGGGGTACACCCTGGACAGGGTGCCAGTCCATCACAGGGCACAATCACATACACACACTACGGACACTTTAGACACGCCAATCAGCCTGACATGCATGTCTTTGGACTGGGGGAGGAAACCGGAGTACCCGGAGGAAACGCCCGACGCACAGGGAGAACATGCAAACTCCACACACACATGGCCCTGGCGGGACTCGAACCCCAGACCCTGGCGGTGTGAGGCAAACGTGCTAACCACTAAGCCACCGTGCGCCCCCTATGGTTGAAGATGACTTGTCAAAATATAAATTTTCACCCTCAAGCCAAGTGCCAACTAATTATGTTATTCATGTTACACCTGGCTTTCTTTGAAGCAAACCCCAAACAATAATGCTCAGAGTTTGGCAGAAGTCTGTTACCTGGATGATGTCCAAAATTAGCTTTCAAAACAAGTGCAAACATTCTTAGATGATAACCTGTACACCTACATACACTCCCATTGGAATGTATTCAAAACAGCAAGGCCTATTAATTTTTTTTGCCATACACTGAAGACATTTTGGTTTGAGATCACGAGATGAATGTGACATGATAGATCAGAACTTCAGCTTTAATTTCCTGATATTTACATCTAGATGTGTTAAACAACTTTGAGCATGGCAGCTGTTTTAACACACCCATTTTAAAATTATCAAAACTATTGGACTGATAGGTGGTTATTTTTGCTCAGGTGTGCCATGTTAAATTAACTGTTTAAACGATTAATAGCTCTGAATGTCGACTCTTGGTTTGAGCCCTGTGTTTCACCTAGACAGACTGCATTTGTTGTTAAAAATGATGAGCCATCATGAAGACCAGTGAGCTGTCAAAGGTGCCAAAAGTGGTTTAGCACTTATGAAAATATCATAAAATAAAACTGAAATTCAGATCTTTCATTTCATAGTCATCTTTTGATCTCAAACTCAAATGTTTTCAGCGTACAGCAAAAACAAAAGAATTGGCTTTGCTGTTCCTATACTTTCAGAGGGGACTGTATAAAACCTGGAATTTTTTAAAATTTCTTATATTGAGTATATATGAAAACTGCTGTTATAACAAATACTAGTGATTTTTGGTAATGAGCATCCATTTCTGAATGAGGTTCATGGTCAAGTAGCAAAAAAGCAGATCACTGCCCACAAGCACGCCTACAGCAACCCAGCAGTGCATATCAATGCAATTTCTGATGAATGCCAAAATATCTGTAAAATCAACCTCCTATCTGTGTAATCCTATCTGTTTTTTTTTGCACATTATGTAAACATGATATTTTCTCTTACAGTATTTAAGTGTAATAACTTTTTTTTTAAAAATCTCACTCGATTGTACTGAATGGTACTATAAAATGTGTCCTTTTACAAAAATAAAGAATTGCCATAAAAACTGCGACTAGTCATTGAGATCAGTCTGAAGATGTTATGATTACTGAACGTTCTCTATTCACTTAAATATGCTATGCTTTTCAAAAAGTGTGTAGGATTAACAATTGCACTCCACTCACTCTGTTGACACTATGCAAATTACACAGATTTCACTTTTCCCCTCTAGCTCCATGTTGCTTTTTGGAAAAGTAAATTGAATAAATAAAATAAAATAAAGGTGAAGCCAATTTGGCGGTCAGTCCTACTTGCCACTGTTTTTGGCAATTCCCGCTCATTAGCATGGGCATGTTTCTAAACAGTGTTACTTGTGTGTGCACATAAAACAAAGAAATCTTAGAGCTTAGGGTGCAGGTCTCAGGGACCCGCAGAAAACCCAGAAAGTCCTGGTCAGCCTCGTAACCATGGCAATCCTGCAGCTGCTCACATGTCCTTATTTGCACAAAAATGAAAGGAAAGAAAGCAACACATGAATCTCAGAAGTCGGCCTCTCTGTGTAAACCTCTTCATAATCCTTGAATTTTGTGACATGTATGACCTAAAATCTGGGCACACTGGTTTAATATCTGTGATGCACACTCCAAAGGTGAGCCAAAGGTGAGCAGTTCTATAAATACATCCAGAATGAGAAAGAATACTCTGGTCAAAAGACAGGGAAAAAAAAACCCAAAAAACATATATAAGAACAAACAAATAAATAAAAGCAAACTTAAAAATTCTTAACTTAATAATCTCTATTTCTTGAAAAAAAAAAAAGACCAGTTCTGATGCTCACATGCTCATTGTAGGTACTTTTGGTGTTGGGCAGGGGTCAGCAGCAGCAACTCTGACCAGTCTTCAGCTACGCAGCTCCATATGCAGCAAGCTGCAATGCACTGTGTTCTCACACCTTTCTAGCATAGCCATCATTAACCTTTTCAGCAATTTGTTCTACAGTAGCTCTTCCGTTTGAGAAGAACGGTCTGCTTGGGCTGAATTTGCTGGAATGGCCAGTCCTTGACAAATTGGCAATCATTTGAAATCTGCGCCATTTGTAGATGATTTTCCTTACAGTGGAATGATGTAGGTCAAATAATCTGGAGATCTATTTTAATCCCATGCCAGACTCATAGGCATCTACAACCTTTTTTCTGAAGGCCTTACGCTTTTATCCAAAGCGCTTTACACTGGTTCTCATTCACCCATTCACACACCAATGGTAGCAGAGCTGCCATGCAAGGCACTAGCTTGCCGGGAATCGAACCACCAACCCAACGATTAGTGGATTAGTGAACAACCCGCTCAACCAACTGAGCCACAGCCGCCATCTTTAGATCTGGGCAAGATGACACCACACACCTCAGTAACAAAGGGAACACCAGACACATATGAGAGAGGTATAAATAAGACAGGTTCCACCTGCACTCCCTAAGCAGGGTCTAATCACTGATCTTCCTTTCTGGCAAGCAAGGCTAATGTGGCTCAGCAATACAAAACCAGCAGCTTTGGTTGCACCTCAGCTTTACAAAAAAAAACAACCCAAAATTCAACTATGACCCAGTTATTACTTTTACATCTGCAAATTCATTCCAACTGTACAACACAATTTAAATATGCATCAGCAATTTAAGTCAGCAATTTAAATATGGCTTCTCTAATACAAAATCATCCAGCAGATTGAGACAGACTGATAATACCTCAGGACGGATTTCTAATACCCCAGGATGCACTGATCATTCTGATCATCAGCCCATGAACTACAATCTTTTCCACAAACTGGTAAATGTGCATGAAATTCAAAGTACGACTCCACATCTACCCAGCAGCAGTTTCCTCTTATCGTTTCATCACTGTATTCAGTGATCTTTATTACCTCTAATGTTTAGGACTGAATTTGTCCCAGTAAATGATCTTCAATTAAATGGATTGAAGGAACTCGAGCTTCTTTGATCTTCTTGCTCAACAATCTCTTCTGCTGTCTTTCCTTTTATCATTTGATCTTCTTATCTGAAATACTCCTCTAATTTAATTCACCCTCCACATCCTCCAGCTATGAGGCTTGACAATGTGACACATTAAAGCAGGGGGTATTAACTTGTGAAAGACAAGCGACAAGGTAATTCTACCTGTGTCAAATTTAATATATGTCTCATCTGTCTTTGGTAACATCATATGAAACAAAACATTTAAATTCTGTTATTTATAACCATGAACCAATCACTAATTGCTAAATATAATTAGAGGTACAGTGGTGTGAAAAAGTGTTTGCCCCCTTCCTCATTTCCTGTTCCTTTGCATGTTTGTCACACTTAAGTGTTTCGGAACATCAAACCAATTTAAACAATAGTCAAGGACAACACAAGTAAACACAAAATGCAATTTGTAAATGAAGGTGTTTATTATTAAAGGTGAAAAAAAATCC
>JAFFST010049910.1:198390-209669 GCA_022414735.1 Noturus placidus
AACAACCCCCCCCCCCCACACACACACACACACACACACACAAAACACACCTCAAACCTTTTTGGAAAATGTTCTGCGGACTGATGAGTCGAAAGTGGAACTGTTTGGAAGACAGGGGTCCGGTTATATCTAGTGTAAACCAAACACAGAATTCCACAAAAACGAACATCTATGGTCAAGCATGGTACTTTTCAGCAGAGGAAGCAGGAGACTATGTTAAACTCTTGATATCAGGATGAACTGCATCACCTGCACAGAGGCGTGTTCTTTTTTTTTTTACTCTTCACTCTTCTTTTATTTTTATTTTTCTTGCACTCGGCCCTTCAGTTCTACAGCATTCTGATTTTTACTGAAGATATTGTCGTTGTATTACTTCGCCTAGATTTTGTGGACTCATTCCTCTTAAATCTATTTCTGTATTAATGTGCCACTCATTTTGGATGCTCTGACTGGGTTAGAGTTACTGTTTATTTAATTTTATTAACGTCTTTTCCTCAGTTTTACGTACTACATTGTTAAGTTATTTGTTATAATTCTTTAAAAGTTAAGGACATTATATCTGTTATTGTGCGCAGATTGTTTATCAGATTTGAAGTCAGTAGGGGATTTCTCTTACTGAAATCCTTTGTTTTGGTAAGGGTTGGTTAGTTCAGTGTTCTTTCCGAGAGGTTGTCTCATTGTGCTGTATTTCACATTGTAGACAACTTTTGGTTATAGAGGGATACACTGCTGTCTCCTTTGGGTTATGGAGACTTTAAGTGTTTGTATGTTTGAGGGATTGTTGGAGGAGGGGAAATCACTCTGGCTCTAATTGACTATTTATATCCCTATGGTTTACTTTGTTAGATGGTTAGTAGTAATATTAATCCCAGCACGGCTAGGACAGGCACGCCTTTTAAGATTTATTAGTTGGAACGTCATAGGTATTGGTAATCAGGTTAAGAGATCTAAGTTTTTTATATATTTGAAACGTTTAAACTCCGATATAGTATTTTTACAGGAGACTCACCGTTGTATTAAAGATCAAAGGTTATATTGCCCTGGAGTCTTATGCCTGTTGTTGGGTTTTATAATATTTATACAACCAGCAATAGTTAGTGTAGCCATCATGTGCCGAGGTGATGGGGGTATGAAAATGAATCATGTGTAAATGAACCACATGTAAAATTACATATAAAAGAATCATATATAAATGAATCATATATAAATCTTGCTTGGAGGGGGTATGTTACTGGGGTTAAAAGTTCGATTCTGTATGGATTTATGAAAATGAATCATGTAATTAAATCAAATGTACATGAATCATAAGTAAATTAATCAAATGTAAACCATCATGGGTGGGGTGGGAGGGGCTGTTATCGGGGTGAAAAATGTTGATTCTGTATTGATATATTTTGTTGTACTCTGAAAAGTGTATGAGAATCAATAAAAATTGTTGTGAGTAAAAAAAAAAGCATGGTGGTGGAAGTGTGATGGTGTAGTTGATGGTGGAAGTGCGATGCTTTGCTGCTTCAGGACCTGGGCAACTTGCAATAATTGCAGGAAACATGAATTCTGCTCTTTACCAGAAAATCCTAAAGGAGAATGTCGAGTCTTCAGTCCAGATTAATTACATAATTCAACTGGATTATGCAGCAAGACAATGATCCAAAACCTTGGAGTAAGTCCTAGCCCTAGAAGTAAGTGAAAGACTGATCGCCAGTTATCAGAAGCGTTTGGTTACATTTATTGCTGCTCAACAAGATTTGAATTTTAAGGGGGCAGTTAGTTGAAAGTTGGCTAGTTATGTCTAGAAGGGTTGATTGTGATAAATTGCCAAATCTTTTCCCAATTTTTCCATTAGGAGGGATATTATATCATTACGTATGGTGTCATTGATGAATGATTTTAACTGTATTCAAAATAGTGTATTCCCCCCCCCCAAAAAAACATTGCTTCTCTTCTAATTATTGAAATAGTATGAACTTGTAATCTTTAAATGTGCATCAGTAGGTGTTTCCTATTAATACTCAGTCCATAATGTAGATATGAAACATTTTTGTTTAAAAGGGGTGAATTTCATTTTGAAAAGAGAGGCTTATCCAGCATTTTTCAATTGTTTTTAACAACCGTGTGATATTTTGATAACTTTGGGGAAATAATAATGCAAAGGTACCCAACATTTGAGGTGGAAATAGTAATAGTCAATTGAGTTGCATACTTCCAATGATTTTGTCCATTAATTGCCATTAAGTGGGATGATTGTGTTCCTTGTGGGCCAGTGCTTCATTTACCTTGGTACCTTCAATTGGGTAACTTTGTATAAACTGAACTTTCTTTTAATACCTTCCTTTAATGGCAAGTAATTCATATAGTGAGCTAGTTCTGGAATGATATTCTGCTACACCATATGAAATGAGCACACGTAGTGAACAGGAAGCCATTTGGGATTTAGTCTAACAGCGTCTTCTTTAACTTTGGCAGATTACTCTGGGCAAATAAAAATGTAATCTGAAACATACCACATTATTATATATGCTTTCTTGTGATGTTCTTTTTATAAGAATTTTCACTTTCCATTCTTTATGTGATATTAACACACAGTGTAATGCAACCTGTCTCACATAGTGTCTACTACTAATAGTAGTAGTAACAAGTACTACTTGATTAGGTTTTTTTTTTTGTTCTCCCAGGAGATACTTCCCTACTCTTACTCTCAAGTTAGGAAAACGACTTTTACTGAAAGCATAGTGTTTTTACTTAAGAAATATTTTGAACCTCATTGTCAGGGTGCATCAGACATACAGGATTTATGGTGTTCACACTACAAATATGCATCAGGCATCCCTGCCCACCTAGAAAAATGGTCTGGGTTTTCAAATAACCAACATGTAGGTCAATACTCAGTCTGAACAGTTTCAGTTACATATCCGCAAACAGCAACAATGCCTTCATGCATGTACAAAACAAACAAACAAAAACAAATAAACAAATAAATAACTGCCAGTGGAATGTGAAGACAATTTGATGAGAGGTGGAAGTGCTTGTTTGTTCTCAACGAAGATAATCCGATGTTATTTTGTGGTAACAAAAGAGGCAGTGCATTAAAGAATGCAATTTGTCAACATTATATCATGAAACTAAATATTCTAATCGGACTCACAGCCAAATGCATCTTCAAACTGGAAATTAAAAATATCCTGTGCATACAGCAAGGTGTGTTTACAAGCGTAGCATGAACTGGTTTTTACTGTTCTATTGTTTTCAAAGAAACACAAGTATTTGTGCAATTAGAAAGGTAGATTAAAGAACAACAACAACAACAACAATAATAATAATAATAATGATAAGCATTTATATAGTACAACGAATTGAATATTACATTTCCTACAGTTTATTAACTTCCTGCTGCAGTGGTTTAAATAAGGCTATTAATTTGTTTAGAATTTGGGAAACACAGCCATCTAAATGTCATTAGAAAATATGGTTGGCAGGTACAAACAAAGATGTGTCTTATGCACATCTCTAGTTGAGACTGCTACACATCACTAGCTGAGTTTGAGGAACTGTCAGAGCCAGAATTCACACACCATGTTGCCATTTCCACTTCTTTTCAGTGTTTCCGGTATTTCTGATGGCATAGTAGAAGCGTTAATTTTTAAAAGGGAGGAAAAAGAAAGAAAAAACCTCACCCACTTTGAGTTTTAATACAATTTCAGATATTTGGTATACTAAACAAATACAGTGTCATTATGTTAGACCCCACCCCTAATACCAACAAAGTGATCTATATCATAGGTGTAGCTGATAAAATGGCAACTCTGTATCTATGCTCTGCTCCAGAAGTCTTTAAACCCCAAGAGAAGTGGGTGCGCATAGTGAGACACAGCTCATTAGGCTTGTTGTGGCATCATTCGCCTACACTGTGCCAAAGACACAGCTCAAACAAAGTGATGTCCAGAGACAGCCTGGCAAAAACACACTAATAACTGTCTGCATCCCCAATATTCACATCCCTCGAGTCTTGTCCGTACAATGAACAAGCATGTGCGCTGAATACCAATTACACATCTATTCCTCGGCAGTGGAACATGAAGCGTCCAAGACCAAAGGAAACACAAGAAACACAAGAAGCAGCTATGGCATGAATATTATGCTAGAGATTTGTAATTTGTAATGAATATATCAAGCCTCATACTGTAGAGCCTTATTATGTCCATGTGTTGCTCATTTCCATGTTGGACTGACAGAATAGCCAGCATTTAAGCGTTTAAAGACCATTATCTAGAATTCAGCTCAGGATTCAGCTCCATTTGTCACTTGTGGCTAAAATTAGACATGTAACAATATCCTCAATATCCTCTTGATTTATATATTATGCAGCGATATTAACAGGAAAAGCACATCATAACTGAGAGGTAAATCATATTACTGTTAACATTGCTTATATAATTTAACTACATATGTAGCCAAGTACAATTTAAAGCTAGAGATTTGTGTTGCTAAGCACTCAGTCAATATCTCTCCAGCACAACGGATAAAGTTCATTGAGTTCATTTCCTCATTTGAAAGTCGCTTTGGATAAAAGCGTCTGATAAATGAATAAATGTAAATGTAAAGTGGGGTTGGCAAGTCGGTAGACTTGTATTTAAGGTGCACACATTCTTGTTTTCCTCACTTATTCCTCACCTATAAATCCTACAAACATTCAACCAGTAATCCAGAAACATGATTCAACAAGCAAAAAAAACCAACAACAACACAGAAGCAAAAGGGAAAGATTCCAGAAGCAAAAACAGGTTTCACAAGCAAAGATACAATAAGCAAAAACAATTACTTTTACGTGCATGCTCAATACTACATCTGTTATTGTATACAGTTGATTTTGTGATTGAAAAGACTCTTCAGTCTGAGCACTGCTCAGCCCTGATCGATCCACTTCCCACTGATTTAAGGAAGATCAAGCTTGTTACCTTTGATATCTCCAGCAAATCCAGAATGCAACAAATATTAGGGGGCGTGTTTTCCCCTAAAGCTGTAAATATATATTCTGGTTGGTGTAAGGTCTCTCTCTCTCATGCTTTCTCTCTCAACAAGCTGTCAAATGATAACCAAGACAGAAATACTGACATTTCTCTTGAGTAAGGAACTCCTCTCCTCCTCTGACAGGATGAACAGAAACCTGAGAACAGATCCATATACTGTAGGTAAACAGCAGTGATCCACAGGGCAGGTGTCAATAAGTTATCTGCTGTTGAATAGATAAATGAGGAAGAATGTAGCAATAGGGGTTTTTTGCTTCAGGAAAGCCCAAACATAAATTGTTCAGATTCACATTGGAGTGAATCACGAGGAATTTCTGAACAGTTTGACACCTCACTTCAATCCACAAGGAATAAGCATGAAACACTTTTCTTAGTGTGGGCAAGGTGTGTGAAATACTCCTTAAAGACACTAAAGGCTTGTTTTCCACATAACCATCAACAGTCAGCAGGGATTGGCCACTGGCAATCCTTTAAATCTAGGAATACTGTGAATCTCAATCCCAATCCCGGTGGAGAGACTGCACATTTCCATTCCCTTTTCTTCATTTACGCATGGCCAAAGCGATTTATAAGTGAAGCAGATTTCAATCCATGGAGAGAACTTAAAAGTAGAAGTTTAAGGGAGAAACAGTAGCCCAGTGGCCATCATGGGATTTGAATACACAACGTTTCGTTCCCTAAGACCGAGTCTGAGGGTAAAACAATACAGGTACAACTGCTGTTGATCAAGTCAATCATTTTACAGATTGCACAATAAAAACGCATAATACGTTGTAATAAAAAATGTCAAAACACCAAATATTTATTATTCTACTATTTATTGTAGAATTAACAACAACAACAACAACAATAGTAATAATAACAAAAAAATACTATTTATGTACTATTTTTGTCCACCACATTATCCAAAGATGGCTTTAAACCCATTTAATACATATACCTTAAAACTTTGTGTTCTTACAATCACTGGCCACTTATCCAATCATGTGGCAGCAGCACCATGCATAAACAACAAACATTAGAATGAGGAGACAAAGTAATTTCAGTTACTTTAACTGTGGCTTGGTTGCTGCTGCCCAATGAGCTGGTTTGAGTATTTCAGAAACTGCTGACCAGCTGCGATTTTCACAGAATTGTGTGAAAAACAAAAACATCCAGTGAGCAGAGGGTTCTGCTGGCAGAAACTCACCTTGGCCTGGATAAAATGACAGCACCAGCTAGCTTGGGTCTTTAATATATACACTGACAATTTAAAGTTTTCCTCATTTCATTTCCTATCCCTCAAGCTGAGCTAAGTGTACTAGCATGAGGAAAATATAAAACTGTGCAGTGCTCTTGGGACTGCGTTTGTGTGTGTGTGTGTGTGTGTGTGTGTGTGTGTTTACATCTGTTCCCTTCTGCTGTTATATGGTGAGAAACGTGGATATAGTGTGCCTTTAAAAATGATTTAAGGTACATCATTGGACCATTTTGATTAAAGCTATACAAAGGTAAACTATATGCACCTTTCCAGGTTAAAGAGACACATTAAACGTATATATTTTTATCCCATGATAATTAATTGAGTAAATCCTGAGACATGGTATTATATTAATTTTAAACTAGTCTTTGGTAGTTAGGTATTGTAAAGGTAAATGTAAATATTCCGTACCTGTTTAGGTGTCACTACGAGAGCTAAATGAGGCTGGAATGTACTGCGTCTGTCTGTGATTGTCTCGCCATGTTTAATCACTGGGAGTTCCTCATCTGAATCTACTAAACACAAACACATACACATTTTCTCTCAAGATGTACACTATAACACGCCAGGAGATTACAAGGATTATCTCAGTAACCTAAGCGCTGTCTAAGGAAGGTAATTAAATGTAAATTCTCTGGAGCTACATCAAACCGCTACAATACAAATGGTAATTGGATTATTCTTGGCATGACCAGGCTGGAAAGGAAAATTCTGCAATTGCAAATGCTGGTTTGAGGACCCAACTTGCCTGAGGAGAAGACGGAGACAAGATGCGTCTGCTCAGTGCTGAGCCTCAGGACACCATAATCTGGAACTTCAGCCTCATCCCAGTTGTCATGCTGTTCTTCGGTCTTCTTTGCATGCCATGGCTCTAGACCATCTGCTAACAAACAGAAAGTTTGTAATCAATCAAATCAAAACTTGATTGACTCAGACAGGGTCCAATTAAAATACAAGACAATACATAAAATGAACAGCATACATTAAAAAAGAAAAAAAAAAGAAAATTATAATTCATATAAATCAGTGTGTTACAAAGATACAACAGTACCAATGTCTCCACAGCTTGGATTGGGAGCATATAGTACTGACCATTATATTCGATATCCGATAATGTATTATATTTGACAGTGATTTCATTTTCAGGCTTGATTTCATTTTGATTTCATTTTCAGACAGTGATTTCATTTTCAAAACCTTTGACAAAATACTGGCTAAAACGATGGGGCTATAATTATCTATGCTACCCACCTTACCAACTTTGTCCTTAATAACTGGCACTAACAATACAGACAACATTGAGTCTGGTAATAAACCATTTATCTTAAAACCAGTCAAGCATATAACTAAAAGAAGGGCTATCCTCTTACTTCCATATTTAAGATGTTCAGCAGAGATATGGTCTAGACAGCTTGGTGCACCTCATGTGCAAATTGCAATAATGCTGTCACCAACTATACAATACTACCAGCACCAGAGACTCCATCAACAGTGACTCCATCGACAGAGACTCCATCGACAGTACCTGGAATAGATAGATATTCTGCTGTTGTTCAGAGTTCTCATTTCTTTTCAAAAATCAGTAATATTGTTATTTAAAAACTTCTTAGCCAAGAAAATCAGCCCTCGGTGCTTGCTTATTTTTATAGATGAAATGAATGGCATACTTGTATCTTGCATTTGTACTCTTGTACTCAAGTGCAGGCCCTTGTCTGGGTTTACCTACCCATAATTTAGTAGCTACTTGAGCTTCAGCATGGTTCTCAGCTACTTGCTTACTCAAGCCTGGTCTGATATTCTGAAACCTATTTTTAAGCTTATAGCAGGGCTTTACTACAATCATCCAGGACACAAACTATATCATTAGACATCTCTCTTAGAAATCTCTCCCATGCTTCACATTTTTACAGTTCACATTACTGCACATTATTGCATCCCTAGGTAAATAAATATTGCTTGTCTGTATCAACATATTAAGCTAATATGTCTTCCTTTGTGCGAATTGACCAGTCCAGTTTTATTGTATTGGCATTGTTATCATTACTAGATAGCGCAGTGAAATGCCCAACATTTACTGTCCTAGCAACAAGTATACGATCAGCCGTTGATGCTCCATATAAGATACTCATACCCTCCAGTGAGGCATGTGCATCAGCTTTACTGATACAATGATCCAGCCATCATATACATGCTCCAGGCCTCACTAATGTATGTATAACTATCTACAGGCAAAAGCACTTTACTTGACAATATGTAATTATTATCTTGAAAAAACTGAGCAATAAGATTGGCAAATAAATCAGAAAAGTCAGCATTCATATCCCCAAGAACATATGCACTAGAGGAAGTATTACTTTCAATAAAGGAATTAACAAAGGCAAGTCTATTTAAATACTCATCCTCATTCTGATGACATTTGTAAGGTGTATACACATTTAAAATGACAAAATCCTTGTCCTTATAAGTAAACTGTATTCCAATACACCATTTTACATCAAGTCTAATCACATTAATTAAATTGTCAAGTATTTTATTCCACAGGATAGCCACACCTCCTGGTATCCTACCTCTGACTACTCCCATGCCATTATCCGTCGTAGACTTCACAGCCCCATGAAAATGATCATTAATAGAATTAAGTTTTCCAAGTCTTCCATCGTAAGAAATGTCTCTTGCTATCATAAAATGCCACAGTTCTCCAAAGCGTTGTGTTTTATCCCACGCAAATTGGCCCACATAAAGCCAGCGACAATTGTATGTCAAGACATGAATGTCCATATACCTCCACTAGTGAGTGTTTACACTACCAGCAGGCACACTCATTCCCTCAGCAGCATAGGCAGTATTAGACCCGATAACTCCCGCCCTGTGTGGCTCATAATAATGCCTAAAAAGTGCTAGTGTGTCTGGCCAGAGCTCCAGATTGTACATTTCACTAACCTCATTACATTCAGTGGAAACTTTAAATGAGCTGTATTGCCTGTGCACAGTATCAGTCTTCTGACAAATGACCTCACGTCCAAGTTTATCTTTCTCATACTCAGATAAAGTTCCAGCAAGTCTGGTGCAAACTCTGTCTTGACCACTTTGATGTTACCCATAGCTGCAGTGCCAACAGTAGACATGACATTACCAGACTTCTTTTTCTGCCTGGGAGTGACAATAAATAATCTTGATTTATCAACAACATTCTCGGCATTAACAGTCTAATGATCTCAGGTTTTGTTCGAGGTTGTTTGAACACAGACACAGCGTCAGAATTGTGCTGCAGCATCATCCATCTTATGAAACACACTATGCTCCAGAACAATGCTCTCATTAACATTAGCTAACACAACACAGAATTCCACCCAACTAAACATAGAATTATCTTCCAAGTTATTAATTAAGCATTTAATAGATGCAATCAATGCTCACAATCGAGAGAGACTAGCAAGAGGCAGGAAAGGTCAAAGACCTTTCAAAGGTCCTGTTGAGATTGAGGGATTGATTTTAATTCCACCAGAACCATGCTAATCAGCCCCAAAAATCACCACTCTTGACCCCGTGCAGGAAACTGAGATTCACTTTAACCTTATTAAAATTAAAATGATATTACATAAGATTGCTTTAAATATACAAGTACAAAATTGAACAGTACTGGCACCCTGTCCAGGGTGTACCCCGCCCTGTGCCCGATGCCTCCTGGGATAGGCTCCAGGTTCCCCGTGACCCTGATAAAGGACTAAGCGGTAGAGGATGGATGGAAGTTTGAACAGTCGAAATTTTAAATTCTGATGTAAAATTAGCAGTACATGATATGGATAAATGTAGAATATTGTGATTATATTCCTATATTTACGATTCTCCCATGAGCGGCAATAAACAATCAGGATATAATTACACTTTTCTATGGGTTTAATATCTCATTAGGCTTAGTTACTGTAAACTGCTTCTGAGAGCAAACCAAAACAAACGTTTGACCTTTCATATTCTTTCTGAACAGTAAGAAGTCTTCAACTAATCAATCAGACACAATGGGGCAGACAACAAACAGCAAGGTGATATACGAAACCAAATAATTTATCATTGTCTGTCCAAATAAACTGGCAGCATTTTGAATGAAATGAAGATGTTGCAATTTTTGCTGCGCTTTCCTATGAGAAATATTAGACATAATCACACTTCATTTGAAAACAAGATTCAAGGCTTTTATTCGTTTCTCCGAACTCGATCAAAGCAGAACACTTGTATGACTCTCCTCCAACTTGCTCTCTATTATGATTTACACTTGAATGAGCAACCTAATTCTAAAATGCAGTTAGAGGTTAAGTTACAAGTCCCTAAACACTGATTCCTTATAAACGGTTCCAATGAGATGACACTAAAGTGAAAAATCAGCTTCAAGTGACTAACTTCTTAAACTATTTGATGACTGATTAGCGGAGATAATCATTATGCTCTTAGAAAATAAATCAATGTAGTGTTTGTCTCTGCTACAAAGTCAAGTATTTACGCTCTCTTGATTAAAGCTGCTTCATTTAAAGGGAATGATGCTTTTAAATTTATGTTTGAAATGCAGTTAAATTTATAGACATGCTATGACTAATTACGTTCCGTGAAAAACATGTGTAAGAGGAGCTCTGACTGGTTGCAAGGCACTTCAGTTGCAAAGTGGACAATTAAGAAGTGTCAAACTTTCTAGCGCCTTAGTACTACAAAATGTCAATTGTACCACCCATGTGGTACAAAAATAACCACTCAATAGCTCTAACATTTTATAATAATTAACTGGCTTGTAAGAACTTTGTTCATGTCACATAAAAGCAAAAGAAAATCTGGAGGCAACAATAATGTTTTCATCATAATCTGTAACCATAGATTCTGATATCTTTTTACTTATTTGTCCACAATAATGTCTTCCAGTCACTGGTATTTAGCTAGATTCTAGGCCTCTTGATTCATAACAATTTTTATTGATTCTCATACACTTTTCAGAGTACAACAAAATATATCAATACAGAATCAACATTTTT
>JAFFST010049910.1:247902-260749 GCA_022414735.1 Noturus placidus
GGGGATGGTTGTTCCTCCCAGGCTTCGCGGGCCACATCCAGCAGTCCTCGCGGCCACCGTCCAAACAGGAGTTCGAAGGGGGTGAAGCCTGTGGAGGCCTGGGGGCACTCCCGGATGGCAAAGAGCACATAGGGAAGGAGGAGGTCCCAGTTCCTCCCTTCCTCATCCACCACCCGGCGTAACATCCATTTGAGGGTCTGGTTAAAACGCTCGACCAGCCTGTCGGTTTGCGGATGGTAGAGCGACGTCTTGAGATGTTTCACCTGCAACAGACGGCACAGATCAGCCATTAATTTGGATACGAACGGCGTACCTTGGTCGGTTAGTATGTCCTTCGGGATCCCCACCCGACTGAAGAGGAGCACCAGTTCCCCTGCGATGTTGTGGGAGGTTGCTTTGCACAGCGGCACCGCCTCGGGGTACCGGGTGGCGTAATCCACCAGGACCAGAATGTATTCGTGGCCCCGAGCCGACTTGGGAAGGGGCCCCACAAGGTCCATGCCCACTTGCTCGAAGGGGACGCCGATGATTGGCAGCAGGATAAGGGGCGCCGGCGGGGGCCTCCGCGGCGCGGTGGCAATGAGGACATTGCTGGCAGAAGCCCCAAACCTCTGCCTCAATTCCAGGCCACACAAAGCGGTCCCTCACCTTCCCCAGGGTGTTCCGTTGCCCTAGGTAACCGCCGAGGGGGTGGAAGTGGGTCAGATGCATTACCGTTTGGGTCCGCATCTTGGGTACCACCAGAAGGTCCACCTGCTCCCCGCGGCGGCAGGCCCGTTGGTAGAGGAGACCGCCCCAAACGAGGAAGTAAGACGCCGGGAGCCTCAGGTCAGGACTTTGGTCGACTCCCTCGATCACTCGTACCTGTGCCCAACAGTGCTTCAAGCGGTCGTCTTCCTTTTGCTCCTGTCCGAACTTCCCCTCCCGGTTCACCTGCTGGAAGATAGAAGACAAAGGATTAGAACCTCGGGGTTGCTTACCTTCCGTGGAGGTGTCTCCGTCGTCCTGGGTTCCCCTCGGCCGGAATCCTCTTGGTAGGAGGGATGGTCGGGCGAGGGTCACTGTGCTCTCAGTGTCCAGTAATGGGGCTCCCCTTGACCCACACAGTCAAGGTGGGGGTGTCCGGTGGTTGTGGCAGATGGAGGGCGCACCCCGCTAACCACGGTTTCCGAATTGTTTTGGCGGGCTCCGGCTTCGTGGGCATAGGTTCATCCATGGGGGTTGCCTGGACGGGGGCCATTCGGCGGGTCCTCCAGGGGCCGGGGCGGTGTAGGTGGTCGGGCCAAGGCGTCGGGGCCCCTAGGGACATTTTGGGGGGGCCGCTGTTCCTCTTGGCCGAGCTCCAGGGTGGCCATCGCTCGCTCGAGGGCCATGAAGAGCTCGTGAGGGGTCTTCGGGGCCTGTACCCCTACAGCTTGGCGCTCTGTGCGTTTAGAATTTGTGTGCATAAGGCTTGTTGGTGTATTACGCAGTGGTAATTAAGGAAGTCAGGGAAAGCATTGTCTTCCCTGCACTTGGCAATGAATCCATTTGTACTGCCAACCATTGCGGGCGCACTATCTTTAAAAGACTGAAAAATGTCCTCTCCCTGCAATTTTACTCGCTAGTCTTTAGCGCTGGCGCGTTTGATTGCACAAGCGTTGTGAGAGAAAAGACAAGATCTCAGACTGACTGTCCTGTACGTCAACGCTAACATCTATTTTTTTTTTTTTTGAATGGCGATCTACCCGCACTTCCTTTGCGATCGACGTATTGGGCACCCCTGCCCTACACAGTATTAGTATAGTGTTCCTAATAAAGTGTTCGGTGAGCGTATGTCTAACCATTTACACTAGAGTTTATGTGTATGTTACCATTTGCACCAGAGTAACCACAAAGGGATTTTAAATTCATTTGGTGGATTAGAATTTATCGTGCTGGGCCCAGCCTGTGGGCTGTATGTTTGTCACCCCGAACTAAAGGGATTGTTTCGTGGGTTTTTTTTTTGTAGAAGGAGGAGGCAGAGGGCTTAAGGATAAGCGAGGATCCAAAGGCAGAGGAAGAAAATGCTCAGATGAAGACTCACCTCGAAAGAAAAAAATTAAAAACAGGTTTAAGAGGTTTTATTTTTATCTGTAGCACATGAAGGTTGCATTTCTGTCAGAATTAATAAACCTTTTGTTAATTCACCAATATAATTATTGTCTTAAGGTTGCCTTTTTTTCCATTCTGTATTTTTGTAGTCCTGATTTCCAGGAGTCCCTGTTGCCTGTGCACCCATCAGATGTCCTGGACATGCCAGTGGACCCAAACGAGCCCACATACTGTTTGTGCCATCAAGTGTCGTATGGAGAAATGATTGGATGTGACAACCCTGATGTATGCCTCAATTATTATTATTTAACCATAATTTGGTTTTTATTGTTCTCCTGTTATTTATTATTTTATAAAAGTTTAGAAACCTTTAGATCTGCATGTCTCTATCAGACACAGCCCCTAGCAAAAGTAAATATTTTTCACAGATTGAAGATTAACATTCCCATGAACACAAATGATATTTATAGCACTGTTGAATTTGTGAATCTGATTGGTCAGAAGCTGTTGATTTTCTATAACGGCATAATTCAAACAATAGGTTTATACAGTGTTAATGCACTCCTCCTTGTACAGTATAGTTTCTCTCAACTCATTCACAGATAATCTACATAATCTAAGGGTGATAAAAAATATATATTCTGTTATTTAACAGCAAAATACGTATACTTGTTGATATGGTGAAGTTTTCTGTAAGGAGTAATTTATTCAGCATTTCGGCAAGGAAAACCTTCAGGACCAGTATCTCAGTAACTTTTATAAGCTGCATTTTTTTTAACTTCAAGAAAGAGAATAGAGACCCTAGTGGGGATGAGAACAGGAACTAGGCGATCTCACAGGCATTCCACAACATTAAATGTGTCCATAAATGGAAGAAATGAGGTTGATGAAGTGTTGTTCATTTAATGAATTAACAATTGTAATCATTGGCAAATTGCTGTAGTTTAATAGAAATAAAATATGTTGGGACATGTTGTTGGAAAATAAACCAAATTTTAGGTGGTAACAGTAACTCTGCTTTGTATTGGGCCACATCACACCACCATAGCTTTGATTACTTTCTTATATCAGAAAGCCCCAAGTGTTTTATTACTTACTTATTTCTTAAACACAATTTACTCAACCCTTTTAATTTTTTTTTTAACAGTGTCCAATCGAATGGTTTCACTTTGCATGTGTGGATCTCACAACAAAGCCCAAAGGAAAATGGTATGTCAAAAATCTGATGAAATACCCACAAATTTGGTATACATCACAGATTTAACATTTAATGTATGCTTTTCATTCTCTAGGTTTTGTCCGCGGTGCACCCAGGATCGGAAGAAGAAATAAGCTCTCTAACGCTATGACTTTTATATGTAACTGTGTGTGTGTATGTATGTATGTATGTATGTATGTGATATATGTATATGTGTATATATATATAATTTATATATATATATATATATATATATATATATATATAAAATGTGTGTGCATTTTGTCTGTGGTGAAATAGGAAATTATGTACAGTATATCATTATATATATATATATATATATATCACTTCCTATATGACTATGATAAAGGAAAAGAGGGTCACAATGAAACAAAACCTTTATTTTTTAATGTACTTGAAATGTGTCTTTTGTTAATTCAGAAAAAAAAGTTTCATATTGTACTACAAGTAGTCTGGTATTATTTTTATTTTCTATGGAAAGTGCAAGCTTACATATGTATGTGTGTGTGTGTGTATATATACAAATGTCTACTGAATTAGCAACATAGGATTTTTTGCTGTATGAAATCAAAGCACCAAATTCATTGCTCTTGCAACTTCATTTTGCATATTTACATGCTGGAATGTTGTTTAAGCCTCACGCAAACATTTACAGCAGTAATTTAAGTTATGAGGATTTTATTTTGAAGTAAATGTCAAAGATGCCATGTGCCTGGTGGATGTTGTATCTTTAGAGGAAAAAACCTGATTTTACTTGCTCTCAAATTATGACTTGACTACTTCTGTAACTCCATCCAGACGATCAACAGCTCATCTGTGTTGTGTGTGTGTGTACTATCGGCTGCTGCTTTGGCAGAATCAGATATTTCCTCCACCACTTTTGGTGCACTTTTTTTTAAACAGAATTTGTTCTCTAGCGCAGGGGTCTTCGACGTTTTCCAGGCCAAGGACCCCCAAACTAATGGCGAGATGGATCGAGGACCCCCTAATTATATATATTGTATGAAATTGTGTTATATCAAACTGGTATCAAAACTTTCGCGACCCCCTGTTGAAGACCTCTGCTCTAGCACCATGATCAATGCCTGTGTTCTCAGAAGTGTCTCAGAGGGGGAGTCAGGTCTCGAATCAGTTGCCCTGCCATGTTGTTTTATTCGTTAAGAATACTCTTTGCATGTGTTCTATAAAGGAAGAGCTCACTTTTCAAGGAAATAAGAGGACCAAAAAAGATTTTGATGTGTTTAATTTTTAACCGCAAATGCAAATCATCTTTGATGGGTTTTTGATGTTTGTATGTCAATCATAAATTAAGACAAAGAATTCATACTGCTGAGATACTTTATTACTTTGTAAATGAGTTTAAAGTAACCCTAAGCATAGAGTTTTTATTTATTTATAAACACATCCTTACACTCCACATGCTAGTCAAAGTGTGAAAATTGTCTGCAGCATGAATTAAATTTTTTTTCTTATTTTTAATTGAAATAAAAACTTAATTGGAAAATAAGTTTCTGGTTTAAGGGTATCACACCTGTGGGTCTTTTTTTTTTTGGTAGGGCTTGAGGCACTTCTTTGCATTTTCATAAAATCTGGATTTATTAAATGTACGAGCTGCTGTTCCTGTGCTTTTGACTGGCTTTTTTTGTAGAAATACCACATATGTTAATGTTATTCAGTAGAAAAAAACCATGCTCTTGAATAGTTTTTAAAAGAGCTCGCACAAAATAATCTGTTGTACTGCCTAGAATGTCTCACTTTATTCAGAGATCCATGGAGTCTTTAATGGTCCTGCCTGCAGACATACACTGAAACAATACTGAAGTACCTGTCATTCAAAATTTGAAGTGTGATCAATTATAAAGTTCTACACTACTGTGACATTTGTTCATATATTTAACATAGATATGTAGAATAGATCTTAAGATGTTTATGCATATATACAGTATCTCACAAAAGTGAGTACACCCCTCACATTTTTGTAAATATTTGATTGTATCTTTTCATTTGACAACACTGAAGAAATGACACTTTGCTACAATGTAAAATAGTGAGTGTACAGCTTGTGTAACAGTGTAAATTTGCTGTCCCCTCAAAATAACTCAACACACAGACATTAATGTCAAAACCGCTGGCAACAAAAGTGAGCACACCCCTAAGTGAAAATGTCCAAATTGTCAATATTTTGTTTGCCACCATTATTGGGCATGGAGTTCACCAGAGCTTCACAGGTTGACACAGGAGTCCTCTTCCACTCCTCCATGATGACATCACTTAGCTGTTGGATGTTAGATCCACCTTCCATTTGAGGATGCCCCACAGATGCTCAATAGGGTTTAGGTCTGGAGACATGCTTGGCTAGTCCATCACCTTCACCCTCAGATTCCTTAGCAAGGCGATTCCCGCCTCCGCCCCGTGTGAGTTTGCATGTTCTCCCCGTGGTATGGGGGTTTCCTCTACTCCAGTTTCAAAGGTACATCCCAGTCCAAAGACATGTAGGTTGATTGGGGTTTACAAATTGTCCGTAGTGTGAATGGGTGTGTGATTGTGTCCTGCGATGGGTTGGCACCTCATCCAAGGTGTCCCTCGCCTCGCTCCCTATGACCCTGTGTAGGATAACCTGTATAGAAAAGGGATGCATGGATACAATAGCCTATCCACCTTCTGAGGAAACCCACACAGATGCGCGGAGAAACTTCACATAGACAATAAGTCGAAATCAGGATGGAACCAGGTACCCTTTATCTGTGAGGTGGCAACACTGCCTGCTCTTCAAAACTCTTCATCTGATTGGTCCCAGCTGCAGGTTTCCCGCACGCTGTTTTCAGAAAACTCCACTTCGAGATCATATACAAAATCCGGGTCGTCTTTGCGGCGCCGGTTGAGCTCGAACAGCACATCCATTTCCGCTTTGCGGCGGTTCAGCTCTTCGTCACTGAGCTTGTTGAGATCTTCCTCGTGTGTTTGAGAGAGACGCTGTTCTCTTAGACTCTCCTCCACGCTGAGACCTCGCAGGTGATCCCGGAGCACCGTGTGTAACCTCACCAGCTGCTCCACTGACACCGAGTCCAGGTAATGTCCGTGACGGGGATGAAGCTTCAGTCTATCTGCAGCCCTGCTGCAGTCTGAAGGAGTGAGTCAAAAGCAGACAGTTTTAATTTTTAATCCAGATAAATCACTCCATAATATTTAACCAATAGTTACCAAATAAAAGAAAGATTGTCTGTTACCTGAGAACTGTGAAAAGCTCCTCACTGGCATTACTCTTTTACGCAACTTGCTTGTATGTTCATCTTCGTATATGAGAATGACTGAAGGTGGATCAAACTTAATCCCACATCTTTTGGCTATTATAGACATGATGAATGCCTACCACTTTATAATTTTTTTAGTCACCTGTTATAAGAGGAGAGAATAATGCATTGGTCAAATGCAATTAATTATTAAGTTCCCAAACTCTCCATAAAATACTTCCACCTCCTGAAAGAAAGAAGAATGATGTATGCAAGTTGGCTCTGAACTAAAAGAAGGGGAGAGAGAAAAGTACGGTGGCCGTGAAGTGCAAAACACATTAACAAATCCGACTTGTTATCCAGTGCGTTTACATGGGCAGCAATAGTCCACTCGTAACCCGAATTAAGACCATACTGTGATTAAGAAACTACCATGTAAAAGGCAATTTTTAGTTACCTTAATCTGATTAAGGTCATACTCGAATTAAACACTACTCGAATTAAGACGCCTGGAGTATTCCTGTTTTAGTCACATTATCGATGTGTATTACAGACATGTAAACACCTTAATCACATTATTAACATGGTGTGAGAGTTTTCACCGCAGTTTGCGACAGAACACGAGCACACACGGCAGTGTTATGGCGAAGAAGAGAGTACAACTGCGTCCCAAATCGCATACTTTCCCACTATAGGCCTGTAGTTGGGTGAAATACATGTATCTCTGCTACTATATAGACAGTTAGTACACGGTTTGGGATGCAGCCCAGGGCTTCAAACAGTTGTCCATTAGCACGTATAGCATGATAAATTATTAACTGCGCTTAAAACAATTAATAAAAACACCCAATACTGTAAATGATACCATTATGAAGACGAACATGGGGCAGCTGTGGCTCAGTCGGTAGAGCGGGTTGTCCACTAATCCACCAACCGTGGGGTTGGCGGTTCGAATCCCGGCCCGGGTGATCCCATGCCGAAGTGTCCTTGGGCAAGACACTGAACCCTAAGTTGCCCCCAATGGCAAGTTAGCACCTTGCATGGCAGCTCTGCTACCATTGGTGTGTGAATGTGATCTCATTAGTAAGTCGCTTGTAAATGTAAAAATGATATTTCTGTAAAGCTGCTTTGAGACAGACAATGTACCATTGTAAAAAGCGCTATACAAATTGATTAATTATTATTATTAACATTATGTTGATACGTGAAAATCTGGAGGGATGGCGGGGCGCGGTGACGTAATGACATGTGCCGTTAATCTAATTATGTTCTAGAACATGTAAAACATGTACATGAGAGTATTCTAAAAGCGACTCATGTAATTTATCAATTTGTATAGCGCTTTTTTACAATGGTACATTGTCTCACCTTAATAATATGATTAATGTAAACACCTTAATCATATTATCTTACTCAGAGTAAGGGCAATAATTAGATTACTGCTATCCATGTTAACGTAATCACTGTGTTTTCGGATTTGTTATTTGTTCTCTGATCTGTTAATGTGTTTTGCACTTAACGGCCACCGTAGAAAAGGAAAGGGGAAAGGGATGGAGAAAGGGAAAGCTAACTTGTATCTAAAACCCAGCGCAAAGTGTGGACTAGTTACATTCTTGATCTCTACAGAGAATATCTGCTGTTTCCTGTCTCTTCTGTGAAATGTATGAAATTGTATAGACTGTAACTGGTATTCCTGGAAAAGTTATTTGGGCTTATGTATGAAACATAGCTAAATATTCTGGATAAAAATGACAGGGTTATAACAGTCGCTGTAAACGGAGTAAGAAAGAGTTTGGAAATTAGTCTCCTAAATATCCAATTTCGCTTTTATGCTAAACTCAAACTTTACTCGGTTTAGACATTTTAATTGTCAGTTGTGTATAAATTGCTACGTACAATAAAGTATCCCGGATTACTTAGTTAATAAATAAAGCACAAAAGGTTTGCAGGACGCGACCTGGCTGTTCGGCTTATATGATGTGTTAGCTGTTGCCATCGCAATAGAGTACACAATCGCATTAGATGAAACACTCCTTGATGCTACACCTGGAAGCTAACTGGCCAAATCAAAATTCTTAAAATTCTGCTGGATTGTTTTCCTTTCCATACCTATAGTAGGTTTTATGAAGAGTAATCCTAACGCATTTTATCCGAACTCAGCAAAGCATTCACACCGCCGTGGCTGAGTGTCTTCTTCTCCTATGTGGATGTAACTATCTATTGAACTTGTGTTGAATTAGCGCCATCTATCGGTCACCAATGACAGGATACGGAAACAGTCCTCCGATAACGGACAAATCCCAAATCACTCCTTATCAGACATGTGCACTTGTTAGAGTAAAAAGGAATGGACGAGATGTTTAACACAGGATATAATTATAATTATAAGAATCCAAGAGTATTAATCATCGTGAACTAGTGCAGTTTATACCTTGTGCATCGAAAATATGTCTTCCCTAAATATGCACTGCATATAGTTGGAGCCTATTTAGTGCGCCTGTATAGGGACCGTGTTAGAATTAGGGATTCACCCAGTGCCAATGGAATGAGTCGACCATGCTCAATTTATATGTTGTAGTAACTGGGTTATGTTTTATTTTTTATGGAGCTTCACAGGAAGGTAACGACCTTGTTACAGGTGTAAGTGATGATGGGAATACATTTTTTTTAAAAAAAGTGCAAGACAATTATCTAAAAACCATACACACGAACAAACACAAAAACCCCACGTTGTTGTCCACCGTAGTGTTATATCTACAGCTAGCTTAACAGCTTATTTTGCTTCCAGAGTTAAAGTACTCTTTGTTGCTCAGGTTCTTATTTGATTGTTTTCCCGGTTTGTTTCAGATGGTGTCGCTTGTGGTTTTACGTCCTCCTGGCTTGAGTCAGTGGTCATGTCGATGAAGCTTTCTAAACAAGGCTTCCACAGGTAAACACCACGACAGGTGACGTGAAGTCTATCATCAAAGTTTTGCTCTGTTACTATTCTATTTATTAAATTCTTCCATTGGGAATGATTCAGTGATGTTTTAATTTGATGATCTCTGTTTTATAATCAATGTACATTATAGATTGAGTTTAAACATTACATTTCAGTATTTTTTTTTTTCAACTTTTAAGTTTAAATATGATTTAACATTGAAACATGTAAGTAATAAACAGGCATAAGTAAACACAACATATATTTTCAGTCATTTATTCATTCATCTGTCTGTCTGCCCATCTTCATTAACCCCTTTATCCTGGTCAGAGTTATAGAGTTGAGGTGGATCCATGGTTTATCCTGGGAACAATGTGGGGAAAACACTCGGAATGTGACACCAGCCCATCACAGTGTCCCACAAGCACTCAATTAAATTCAGTTTGATTTGTATAGTGCTTTTAACAGTGGACATTGTCCCAAAACAGCTTTATAGAAATCTCTATATTCGGGATATACATTTTAAATGTATGAATTTTTCCCTAACGAGCAAGCCAGAGGTGATGGTGGCAAGGAAAAACTCCCTGAGATGATATAAGGAAGAACTCTTGAGCGGTACCAGACTCAAAACGCAACCCATCCTCATCTGGGTGATAACCGATAGTGCAATTATAAATAAATAAATAAATCCCTTCTACAAATGTGTAATACCGGGTCAGAAAGTGTAATTGTGTAACCAGGAAATCGATTGCAGTTTTCACATGACTGAAAAGTCAACAGTCCACCTACTGGCATATTTTTGGTAAATGGGAGAAAACTGGAGAACAGGGGGAAACCCACATGGACATGTGAAACTCCACACAGGCAGTATTTCGTGCTCTAACAGGGGACCATGGAGATGTGAGATGGCACTGCAGCCCACTGCATCAACGTCCTGCCCACAACATTTGCTGTGTCATAAAACTGATTGCACTGTCTGTCTGTGAAGGCATTTTCACAATATGCAATTCATCATTTAACACAGAAATGTGGGGAAATGAAAAGCATGTAATCATCCAATCAGCTAGTCATTACAGTGAGTGTCAGTAGGGTTGGTGGTTGGTGTTTTAACAGTACTGACAATACATGTGATAAGATAATAATGTATTGTGATATAATTATCATGAATTAAGTACTATATTATTTGTTATTATAATGTATATGTACTTGTATGTATTATAAGTACTATATTATTATTGTTTATCTGTTCGATAGACAGACGGACAAGCATATTTAACTGATCCTTGTGGAAATTATTGGATTACAGAAGTATTACTCTGCATTTTTCAGAGACCTTGTTTATGAGGTTCGACATGAGCCTACATCACATCCTGTCAAGGCTCTGCTTCTTCACAGATTGCCTAATGGAGTTTACATGGATCAGTATCAGCTTGCAGATCTGAGGGAGGAAATGGGATTACAGGTGATAATGGTTTATAATCTTTTTTTTTTTTTTTTAAATTTGTCAGAGTGCAGAGGCAATTAATTCAATGTTTATGAACTTCCTGTTAGTCGTTGTTTTTTATTCTGTTACAGCTTCAGACACACATGAGCCAGTTGATAAAATCTGTGGTGCAATGATTAGCTATCTCAGGTGTGTTCAAATCTGGAACACAGCAATACAAGGGGCACTATTGGGAAGCTTTGCTCTATAGCATAGCACTGTTGTTTGATGTTATGTAACGTTGTTCTGATTATTTGGAATACACATGCAGAATGCTTGAATTTGTCATTTATAAAATAAATGCGATGACAGGAATGTTAAAGTCCCAGGGAGTACGTGTAAAATATTAAAAATGGTTTTATAACACCAAGCCTTAGTATTATACAAAGATTAAATAAAACAAAAAAGATAGAAACACCAGCAGAATGTGGGCGTGGCCCTCCATAATATTCAATTGAGCATGTTTGATTGACATCCTTCTATTCCAGACTTCCAGCATCCTTTGCCTCTCATTCTGCCTCGCATTCTGCCATGTCTTGACCTGTCCAGTTATAGTGTTAGCACACTTTCTCAGTATAGTTTTGCAAAAAGCAACGTGAATGGTGAAGATCAAACCTATGAAAGCTTTAACCAATATTCAGTTCAATTCATTTTTTATTTGTATAGAACTTGGACATTGTAACAAGGCAGCTTTACAGAAATAAATGCATTCAGGATATAAATCTTTAAATGTATGAATTTATTCCTGATGACCAATTCAGTGTTGACGGTGGATGATGTGAGGAGGAAACCTTGAGAGGAACCAGACTCAAAAGGGAACACATCCTCATCTGGGTGACACTGGATAGTGTGATTATAAATAAATAAATCCCTTCTATAATCGTGTACTACATTATCAAAAAATGCTAAGGTTTTCACATGAAGTCTATATTGTTGAAGTCTATATTGTATCCACTGTTCACTGTTCAGTATTAGCCCCACCCAGTTTACCTCAAATGAGGATTCTGGCATACAAATGTGAATGTCAGTAGTTATCCAGTACAGCATATTGTGTCCACAAGACTAAAAATGTTTTTTGTTTTTTTTTTAAAAAAAAGGATATTCTCTAGAGCTTTACACCAATTTTTATTTCTCTCCAACAGTCTAAATAGCCCATAAAAGGAAATCAGCATGCATAATTAATAGATATGTCTGTATGTGACAGGTGCTTCTTGATTCAGCTTTAGATCTCGAGGCCCCGGCCCACGTTTCTTCTGCTTTCTCTGCACTGGTCTTTCTCAGTCCTCCTAAGCCTCTACAGGCAGCAGTTCCTGTCCATGGCCGGTACCACAAGGCATCCAGTTCAGGAGGATGGGAACGAGTAATCATTGAACCACCAAGACTACTGCTTCGCACAGAACACTGTGGGTAAAAACAAAACACTGATAGAAATTCTTGTGGTACGTGTCCACTGCAGGCAAATTTGATAACTGTAATTTCGCTCTGGTTCATTTCTAATGGTTGGAATGAAAAAAATACGAGAGATGTTGTGGGAGCTGGGTTTGGAAGCTGTGCTTTATGCAAATTACATGTAACGGTGACAAATCGGACAAAAGACACCGTATGCAATTGCATCATTTTGCGTTTTACTGCTCACAGTCTGTATAGTTACATCTGGATGACACAAAAAAATGAATAATGGTCACAACCGTCTTCTCTTTATCTCTTATTGTTATAACAATTTTTATTGATTCTCATACACTTTTCAGAGTACAACAAGATGTATCAATACCGAATCAATATTTATTTTTTTTTTTACCCCGATAACAGTTTACATATGATCAATTTACTTATGATTCATGTACATGTGATTTAATTACATATGATTCATTTTCATAACTCCATACAGAATCAAACTTTTAACCCCAGTAACATACCTCTCA
>JAFFST010049910.1:262019-278292 GCA_022414735.1 Noturus placidus
GCGCGCACTCGGGCCCCAGTCGTGTTTGAATGCGTCCTCGGGTTTTCGTATTCTTTCCAGACATTTTTACGTGACAAAAAATTCAAATTATAAGCAAAGATAAGGACTAAAATAAGTTAAAGTATATTATATGACCAAAAAGCGCAAATTAATTAAATTTTTAATTGAAATCAGCAGGAGCCTCCAACTTCACGTCCCACTCCATTCGAACCCGAATTCAAACCCCTCGTCTTCTCTTTATCTCTGTATTCATAGATGAGTATTTATTTTGTCAGCACATTTGAGTGGGAATGCAAGTCACTGACTAATGCTATCCATCTTCTATACCGCTTATCCTTCCTTCAGGGTCACGGGGAAACCTCACATATACATTCACACACCCGGCCACGGCGGAAATCGAACCCCTGACCCTGGAGGTGTGAGGCGAACATGGTAGCCACTACGCCACCGTGCGCTGGATAATGTTTAAATAGCATGGATAATGCTATAAATAGACAAATATCCATCCATCCATCCACCCATCTATCTTCAACCGCTTACTCCTTTTCAGGGTCAATAAGGGATATTTTAATTTCATAAAATAATAAACTCCTTGCCTTTTTAGAACTAGGTTTAAAAGAGTAGCCTACTTGAACAAGAAGACATTATCTGATTTCATTATTTGTTCATGTCCTTTGTTGTACAGTTCGTACAGGATTTTGCAAATTTTTTTTTTGGGATTGTTGCGGCCAAAAAATGCTTGATTTTGTGGGGACTTTAATCAAAATTTGTGATACAACTTGCAGAGTTTTTTTATAGCTTTTTTCTGGAAAACTACTACTACATTACTATTGCACTAAATTGTTTTGCATGATCTTTTGCAGTGATGTTTGTTGGTAAACAAGACCTTTTAGCTATACTCCTGTTCGACACGTGAATGAAAGGGGGCTTTGGCTGAATGCATGTCATGATGGCATCACATGAAATGTCTTGGCACAAATCTGTGGGAAATCTGCACTAATTTTGAAAAATTGTAAGCTCCTTCAAATATTGTGGAGTTCACTTGATTTTTGCATTACATTTTTGCGATAGCCAAATACTGGGGGGATTGATTGTAGACAAACATTCCTCAAGCGACGAGGCTCTGGATAAGGGAGTGGAGGGAGGTATTCATGTCTTGTGCAGTGGACATTTAGCCATTTAGCTGTGCATTACAAATAATATATCTGTCCTTTCTGTGCTAGGTGACACTGTAGACCCTGGAATATCTCACAGGGTGGTTGATGCTCCTTGCACAATTCAGAATCAGAGTTTGTGCTCATGGCTGGAGGTCCATGGATTACAGGTAATAAAAGAGTTCTTGAGGAAACAACACTGATCTTTAGGGGTGTATGTCTCCTTCAGAGATGATATGATATGTGCATGAATGATCTGATGTTTGTAAGATATATTAAAAGCAGCAATTCAGTGATTTCAATATGTCGTGATTTGGGTCTGTTTTAAAGCAAAATATATTATGATTTAATATTCTGCACCCACCTACATCACTGGAACTCATGGGCACAATTATGCCCTGCGATGGATTGGTCTTCTGCCTTTTGCTTTGAGTCCCCTAGAACAGACTCCAGGCTCCCCATGACTATGTGTAGGATAAACGTTACAGAAAATGTATGGATGGATGGCATTTGAGCTCGTGTGCACATAGGCATGTGGGGGGGAAAAAAGGCATTTTTTTTTAATTTTTATTTTATTGTTTGCTCTTTTGACATATCTAGACAAGCAGGCATTTGATCCTCTTTGAAACAGTGCCTATTAGTGAAGGTGATCATCTCTATCAAATGACACATAAAATTGACCTTTTGTAGTAATACTCACAATTTAAATGAACAAAAACCTGATCAGTCACATGGAAAAAGTGAGTTTCACACCTTTAAATCCATAAAATTAGAATCAGTTGTTGAAGATTGGGTGCCAGTGATGAGAACCTGCTTAGTGAGTGCAGGTGGAACCGATGTTATTTATACCTCTCTCATATCTAGTATCTGGTGTACCCTTCGCTATTGAGATGTGTGGTGTCATCATGCCAAGATCTAAAGAGAGTTGTAAGGCCTTCAGAAAAAAAGGTTGTGAGTCTGGCAAGATATTTAAAAAGATCTCCAAATTATTTGAAATACATCAATCCATTGTAGGGGAAATCATATACGAATGGTGCAGATTTCAAACAACTGACAATTAGCCCAGGATTGGCCGTCCCAGCAAATTCAGCCTAAGAGCAGACCATCTGATGCAAAAATAAGTCTCCTGATTCAGACATGTTCGATGGACTAATTGGTTTGAAGGTGCCCTAACTGGATGTAAAAAAACAAACTAACCATGCGGACCACCAACATCCAGCCAATCTAGATAAAGAGGTGCCTCAAGTTGGATGTCAGTCATGTTGCCTGTAAATTCAGAAAGCTCCTCCTGTTCCACCGGCATTCATATGTAACCTACTCAGCATGCATGTATATGTAGACAGGGTGGCCTTAGAGAGAATAGTAGCTTAAGCAAACTCTATCTAAAATCATTAACTATACCTTTATGAATAAAAGGTGTCTAATGCTGCGTTTGGCTTAGCTCAGAAGTGGGAAGACTGAGCTCAGAATGGTGTCATTTTCAACCTCGAGTTGAAGGTACCAAATTGGGGGGGGGGGGGTAGATGCCTCCATGTTCATCTTTTGTTAGCAACAACCTAGCCAGCTAACTATTAGGATGATGTATTATTTCCTCCTCAAAACAGCAAACTTTATAGTCAGTGTTACAGTTTTAACAAGCAAATATGTCAGTATGTTGATTAATGTAATATAAATACTGGTGTATATACAAAATAACTCATTAAAGGGTAAAAAAATGATACTTTGTTTACGGTTAATGCTGTGAGCAGCCATGTTGATTGGATATCACTTGTTGAACTCGGGGTTGAGACCATCCCAAGTTCCTGAGTAAGAATTCAGAGTTGAAGTATTTTTGCTTTGGGTTTTCCTAGTGGGTGGATAGAAATTACAAGTTACAACCATTAGTTGAATACAGCATCATTACTTCTTGTCTGTTTCCTCCCTCAAAGGTGCCAAGTGTGAACGTCAAGCTTCCAGTGGGCGATTCCTCTCTGATCATCCCAGTGTGTGCTGTAACAACACTGGTGTCTCTGCTGTGTAGTGCTTTTCTCTTCAGGGCTGTCTGGAAACATGGCATCTTCTGAAACTGTTATAGTCAGAAGTGAAAAGGTGTCATTTTCTCCTGTGCACCTGTACATTTACAAGCCTGTGTTCAACATAAAAGAGCACTGTTTGTGGGAAAGACTTTTTACCCTCCTAGATTGAACAGAATATTATGTATGTACAGTAAGTATTTTATATCCTGCTGTTCTTCTGTCTGACCTGTATATGTTGTGGGGTTTTTTTTTCATTAAAATGTTCCACTACCTAATGCTTTTGTATGTTTCCTACCCTAATGCATAAAAATTTAATGTTTGTCCACATGTCAAAAAAATGTTTTATTGTTCTGTATGAGGAAACATCCTTTAGTTTTTTTTGTGACTTGGACTACAAATAACTTAAATTTGATCATTCAGAATAAGACTGAATATATAATTGGTCCTTATATTTCATTTAAAAAAATCTTATTACATTATTTCATGAATGTCCTCTGACAGAAATACGGTTTAATCTTTAATATATAAAAGCACTTTGGAAGTTGAAAAGGCATTTAATTAATAACAATAATATTAATTATTATTATTATTATTATTAATAAGTATTTGGAGCATGACTCTTTTACTTAGAATATGAGTACTTTGTTAATTTTTTTATAATGGAAATAAGTTGAAGCTTAGATGAATAATGTGTAGCACTATTTTTTTACATATGTATTTAATTTAATAAACCTATTGCATGGTTTATTTATTCATTCATTTTTGTATCGTTCTATGTATTGTATTATTTCTTTCCCATTTTTAATCCATAGCCTGTCATCAATTGTTATTTGTTCGTTTTGAAGGTCTTTAAATTTGTCTGGTGTTGCCCAGAATTCCCCAATACCGGAAACGGTTGTGAGGCTTCGTTATTATTTTCCCCACTCATATTTGGACAAATCCCGCCTTCTGATCTATGATTGGCTGGTAAGCTAACGCTTTCTGCTCTAGGATTGGCTATTAACCTGTACTCATCATATCTTTTCCAATCCGAACAAAGAAGCTGGACTTTGTTTTAATACGGGTGGAGTAAAATGAACGCAAGGCTGGCTGCATCGAAGGGCTGGGGCAGGTAGGAACCGAGACTCGGGGAGGAAAGTCTCTGGGTCTTGGAAATCACCTCCCCGTCGCTCGCCTTGTGCCGATCACAAAGAGTCGGTGAAAAGTAGCTAGTTAGCTCGGTGTTTTGTTTATAAAGTTGGTTTCTGTTATTTCTTCTTAACCGTCAAGATTTCAGGTATTTTTAGACTTTCGTGCACAGAAGAGAGCAGAATCTTGTTTTCGTGGAGATAAAGTACGGTGTTGCTTTAGGTCTGGATTGCCTATTAGCCAAGTTCCGTGGAAGTTTGCAGAGTGGAGCTGCACAGGTGAGTTGCTAACTAACAGTTCATCTGCTTAACATTTTAAAAGCAGTATTATTCAAATTAGCTCATTGATATTTGCATTCACCCCCCAGCATGTTTTATTTTAGAGCAAGCATTCGAGTTAGGCTAACAGGCTGGCTAGCTAGTTAGCGAGCTTATTACTAATGCAGCAGTTTATCACCTCCGGATCTAAAGTTGCCGTCTCTGGCTTGCTAGCTGGCCTAGTTTACAAAAACACCTCACCGAGTGTAACTGCTTTAGTCTAGTCGTTTCAGTTAGCCTCATTAATAAAAGACAGTGTAACTAGTTCTCCTAACGTTAATGGCCATTGAGCCAGTGTAGTGTTCATGGTAGCGGAGTTTGCACGGAGTTCATCAGCACTGTCGCCAACTTCTTCAGGGGAAAGTAGATGATGCATGCTTGAGAACTCGCTAGAGCTCGCCAGATGACGTCATATGCTAATCGGCGTTCTCGCTGAATCGTAATGGTCATGTGAATTTATGTGGAAACGTGTTCGGTTAATAAAGATTCGATGAAGACACTTGGATGAGGTCAGAGTTGTATCAGAATAGAAATGAAGTAATAAACAGCAGGTCTTCAACGTTTTCCAAGCCAAGGACCCCCAAACTGATGACGAGATGGAGCGGGGACCCCCTAATTATATATATATATATATATATATAGTATGAAATTGTGTTATATCAAACTGGTACCAAAACTTTCACGACCCCCATGCAGTACCTCCGCGGACCCCCTGTTGAAGACCTCCACCATAGTGGATTGATTATTACTTTAAGATAACTGAGCGTCCTAAAGTCTTATACCATCTCTTAGTCCCTCCAGGGGTTTGCAATCGCAAAAATAAACCCAAAATTCAAGCAAACTCTGAAGTATTCGGAGCAATTTTTCAGAGTTACCGCAGATTTGGGCCAAGACTTGACATGTGACATCATCACAATGCGCCCTCAGCCAACCTGTGTTGAATGAGTACTGCTAAAAGGTCCCCTTTACCAACAAGCCTGTTCTGTTTATGTGCTTTTTCTAATGTGTTATTGTTTCTATTGTAACAGTTAATTCTCATGGACTTGTACAGTGGGCACATCACATAATCTAAGACTAACAATATATATATTTTTTAACATATAAGAAAAGACGTACTTAGTTAACAGTTATTGAAAGAGTTTCCAGTGTCAGTGCTTTGTAACAGTAATTTTCGCACCACGGGAAAGTCTTCAGTGCAGAGGAGTTTGCACTTTCTCAATAACATAACAAGCTACAACGGTTTATAGCTCTATAACGTACCAGGAAATTGCTTTGGAGGCATTCCACAAGCTTGGATGTAACTCTAAATGGATAAAAACGATGACGTTATTTAATGATGCTTTAATAAATACCAGTTTGGGTCTGCAGTGTGTATGCTTGCCACTGATTATTTAAATAGACATTCCCACAATTTCCCATATGTGGGATGCCCCTGAAATCCCTTTAAAGGGGTCCTGAAAAAAATCAGACATTCTCTTGGTAGGCATACACACAACAAATTTATCAGTAATAGTTTGATGTATACTTTGGTATAAACTGATATATAGTTTGGTATAAACTGATAAGTGTGAATAACTGTAATTACATTTACATTTATTCACTTAGCAGACGCTTTTATCCAAAGCGACTTACAAATGAGAGATACCAGATAATTAACAGTGCATAATTAGTTACATGTCCAATTCGACGTAAATGTTTTTGATAAACCATTAAAATGTTTGTATACACATTTAATGTACTGAACTGTGCTTTCAGATGGGTTCTGATGTGATTTAAAGAAGTGTTATGTCTTAGTCACACTGAGATCCTTTTTTGGAGTTGTTCAGCAATGTATTTGACCACATAACATCTGATCCCTCTGAGACCATTAGGATAAACCAGCTAAAAATCTTTGCTCATGTGAAATGACTAGAGATGGCAAGAGAACATTTTTTTTTCTCCCCAATACTGATACTGGAACCGAAGTTGTTTTCTTTGAAAACTGCTAAGCATTTTTTATTTTTATTTATTTTATATATTTTTTGCTTTTCTATCTGAAGCACTTCACAGTTAAACTCTTTGAAACAAATATCATTTAAATTTAAAATATAATCAAGTATAAATATAATAAAATCCATCCTAACAAAAGAAAAGTCTCTTTAGTAAGCATTTCCTGTTCCAGAAATATTGGATCCAATTCCAGTCTTTGCTGTTTGTTACAGGATTCTACATCTTGTCCAGCATTTTTTGTTGGTATCGGCCCAATACTGATACTGAGTATCTTCTTTAAATATTCCATTGACTTAAAACTAATGACTCCAATACAAGCTGCTAGTTGTTGGACCTCAAGTAGCTATTTACTGATTTACTATGTTTTAGAAAATCGTGGACATTATGGTTCTTTTCATTTGTAATCCTGCATATAGACTAGAAAACAAATAACATTCTTTTACACGTTGGTTAGAAATGTTTGGTAGATGATTGTATATTGAGGAGTCTAGAGGCAGCTTGGAGGAAGTGAGTCCTCTCACCTCTTCTTGCTTATTCTGCTTTCAACATGCACAAGTGCATGAGCATGTCTCACCTCTTTAAACTTGTGTGTGTGTGTGTCCTGTTTCACTCACCCTCTTCTCCAGTTCTAATTTCTTTGCTTCTTATCTGCTCCTTCATTTCTCCTGATCTGATTCGGTCCACCCTTCCCTCTTTTTTTCCTCGCTGTTCTACTTTTCCTCTTGAACCATGTGTGATAACATGGACCATGAGGATAAGCCACCTGCTCCACCTGTAAGGATGAGTAGCACGATCTTCAGCAGTGATGGGAAAGACTACACACTGCTGGCCAATCACAGCTCCAAGCCCTTACCGTCTGTGCCTGAAGAGAGGAAACCTCGCAGCAAAATCATCTCTATCTTCTCAGGGGCAGAGAAAGGTGTGTGTGTGTGCTTTTTCTTGAAAACACTAAGTATGTTCCGTACTGTGTGCTTGATATATTAGTGTATAATGGTGATTGTGCAGATGAATTGACATCAGCCATGCATATGAATAATAATTATTTATTGTTATTATTGCTGCTGCTCTTTTTTCCCTCTATTACACAAAGTCCTTAATATACAAGTCTAAACAAGTACTAAGCCGTGGGGTCACTTGATTTTCAAATGTATTCATTTATTTTGCAAATTAATATTAGAAATACTGAATATGGATTTTGTGTGCTAATATTTAGAAATGCCAAATTTAAAATAAGAAAAAGCAACATTTAAATTAATGATGTTACGCGTTATTTAAATCTTTGCATGCTGCACTAGTGTAGGAATTCAGTCCATCTACCTTCACGTAACTAACTAGCATTGTGTCTCAAATCGCATACTTATGTATTTTTCTAGACCATTGTTGATCACTAATGTTATTGGGCTTTGGTATGAGAGACAATCAGTGTGTTTAACATTGCTGCGGATAAAATTGCTAAACCAGTACTTCATTGGTGTACTCGTACAGGGAGTAGGAAGGTAAAAATGAAGCTTCCAAATACTTAATCGAGGAAATGAATACAACCAAATATTCAAGTGCCAGCTGAAAGATTTATGAGCGACATCTCAAGTTTTGAGTAATCAGCTGAAGTTTGTTTTTGAACCAGGTTGTGTTAGTGAGATAGAAAATAAGCTATTTTTAAATTATTGTGAGTTGATCCCATTAAAAAAATATTATAACTGTCTTTTAGGTGGAAGGCGGAAGGACCGAGACAGGGAGCGGCCGGAAATCTCTTCTCCCTCAGGTTTCGAGCACACCATCCATGTTGGCTTTGATGCTGTGACTGGGGAGTTCACGGTGAGAGGAAAAGCTTTTTTTTTTTATTTATTTTTTTTTATTTTTTTTTATTTGTTGTACACCAATTTTCCATTTTATTAGTTCCACCTGCAGTGTACATGTTCACAAAAGTATTTAACCCCTGAATACTGTGAATATGTACAAACATTCATTTGCATGCCATGTCAAATTTAGAATTTAAAAAATCATTTGAATTTATTGAATAGCATGTCATTTTTGGTTAATCCATATCATAAACATTTAATACCCATTCAGTATCTGTGTTTTTTATTTACTTGCTGGTCTGTAGTGTGATTTTAAAAATTTTGTGGAAGCACACTTTAAGCCCTTTTGGAAATCTACAGTAACATGTGGCTTTAGTTTAGCAAGTACAAATCCCATCCATGCACATATTCATATTTAATTTCAAGCTGGCTAAAAAAAAATACAGCAAAGGCTTAAATGTAATGGAGTTGCAGCAACCCTGCCAGGAAAAAAAACTGCCAGAGATTTGTGGGATCTTTTTCCCCCTCAATTTAGTCATCTGCCAATTCTCCTCCATCCAGCCAACTCTTCTCTATCACATGACAACCAACTATCATGGAGGGTGAAGGCTAACATGTGCTGCCTCCAAGATACATAGAGCCAGCCAGCCATGTCTTTTCGATGACTCCTGCTCATGTTGTGTATCACGCTAGGAATAAAGCGTTATCTGAGCACACAGATGCACACAAGTAGTTAATGCTACTGATCTCACAATCTCTTGATGATAAGGTGAATTTTTTTTTTCTGTTGTGCCTCTTTTGAAAGCAGTAACAGAAGCATACTCATGGCCTTCATAGTCAAACAGCTTGCTCAACTCTGCAGATTGTAAAATTTACTTAAATATACAACAAGGCATTTGGATGAGGCTAAACTGTAATTGTTGAGGTACATGGTTCAACGTTATGTGTGGTGTGAGAAAGAGCACCCTCCAACAGTCAAACAAGGAGGAGTCTGCATCAGCAATACTGTGGGGGTGTTTTGCTACTTCCAGAACTGGGAATTCATGTGGTCGTTCAGATAGCAGTCTTTTTCTGAAGAAGAATGTGATGCCGTATGTCCATAAGGTGAAGCTTGTTAATCATTGAATATTCCAGTTCTCAAGCCTAGTCTACCAAAGTCTGGTTTCTGGGAAAAATCCTGTAATGCACTGGCAGCATGCCCAGGGTGGGCATTCAAATGTCAGTGCTGTCTAGTGCCACCCTGGACACCTGACCTCTGATTGGCCACCCAGAGTGGCACTGCAAAATTTCATTCATTGCTGGCAGCTTGATGCTGATGCTGACATCTCATTTCACCTCTTGTTAAAAGAAGCATTTATTTATTTAGACATGAAGCTACACGGCACATTTTACAAATCGGGGATGACAACTAGAGATAAATTAGACTTGAGTTGCTGTGATTGACTGGTGAGAGAGAGTATTCTTTTCCCATGCAGAGAGCATTGCCAATTTTGCTCACTTGGACTCCTGGCCCTGGATTGCTGTGGCAATGATGGGATTCAAACTTGATTTAACATGAAAAATGGTTTCTTTTACTTTGCCCAAGCATTATCTGGGTAACCTGACAATTCGCAAGATGGTGGGTAGGACTGTGGTCTCTTTTGTTCATTTAATCAAAAAGTATAACAGCTAAACATCTTTTCAACAGTTTTTCTGTATATCAATGAGGTTTTGGAGCACAGGGCTGATCTGTTTCTCAAAGTAGTCAGAATCATGGTTTAATGTCCTCCGATGTGCTTTTATCCTGTAGGGAATGCCAGAGCAGTGGGCACGATTACTGCAGACCTCAAACATCACCAAGTCAGAACAGAAGAAAAACCCTCAAGCTGTGCTAGATGTCCTCAAGTTCTACGACTCCACAGGAAACGCAGGCAGGCAGAAGTATCTCAGCTTCTCTTCAGGTGAGCTGTGCACCTCTTCTGTGGATTACGAACATAATCGGTCTATGCACATATTATTTTGACATAACCACGATCTTAAGTTTAAGAGCCGTGGCTTTAAATAATGCGACACGCAAAACATAACAGGAGGATCCTAGGGGTTCATAGTGCACTACTAAGTGAAAGAAAATGCATTACAAACACTTTATCTCTTCATGTTACTCTCTGACAGCAATGTTTTCTCTACCCATTGTATGTTTGTTTAGAGAAGGATGGATTTCCTTCGGCCGATCATTCGGTAAGTTTTGAAATGACACCAGAACTCAAATATTTATTTTTTTCGTTTCAAATGGTTACCTGCTGATTCCACATTTTGTCTTTAAAACACAGCCTGTTAAAAAGAGCACAGAACAGCCATCACCAAACACCAAGAATGCTGAAGATGATGACGACGATGACGAGACACCTCCGCCTGTTGTGGCACCGCGGCCAGAGCACACCAAGGGGGTAAGAAAAGCCGGAAACGATGATAATGGGTGTATCTTGATTAAATGGATTTAGGTGATCTATTGACATCACAGTATACATTAAATCCACCAGTAACAGTGCTTTTATTTGACTATTTTTACATTGTAACCTTATGAAATAAATTGCATCATTTATACATGTATTACTGCCAGCATTTTTTTCTGCATGTAAACATTCAGTAGTTCAGGTCATGACATCAGTACCACCATGTACAATTTGTATGTATAATAGCCATGAGTGGTTTTTAATATGCCTACAATTCTTATTTTTCTTATATTTTTACCTTGACTTTCTTATAGCATGTTTGTGCCACACCAGAATTACGGTGGTTACAGTTTTATATGTTCATCATCTCTGAGTCTGAAGTAGTTTATGCAAATGAACATTTTAAAGAAACAGTTAGAAACATAAATTGAATCATTTACTATACACTGCGTGAGGGGAAAAGGATAGTAAATAATTGAGACACCTTGACATTGATGGTGTGCTCGTAACTACTTCATCAGTGGTGGATACTGTGACTTTATTCTGTTGTGTTTGGTTAAAATGTGATATACTGTCACATTTCGTAGCATTTTGAGTTACCAACTAGTAATTAAGACTGGTAACCTCTAGATTTCTGCTAATGACCTCAATTCTATCTGTCTCTTTCAGGTGAACACTCGGTCAGTTATTGATCCCATCCCTGCACCAGTCTCTCCAGATGGGGACGTTGCATCCAAAGCTGCAGACAAACAAAGACCCAAAAAGGGCAAGATGTCTGACGAGGAGATCATGGACAAATTGAGTATGACCGGACACAAATATGTGCACCTCACACACATTTAAAGGGTCATGAAACCTCCATCTTTCAGCTCAAGTTTACCTCTCAATGTTTTTGAAAAATGCAACTGAAATTGGTGTGGATGGCTTTGCGAAGAAGGGAGGGGGAGTGGGCGTGGCAGGGGAGAAAGAAGCGGGCGAGACTTCAGAAGTTCATATCTGAATTGCCACACAATCCTTGATTCTTGGCTATTTGTTGCAAGTTTGTCACAAGACTTATGGTTTGTCTGTTTTGTTGTGCGCAGGAACCATAGTCAGTATTGGAGATCCTAAAAAGAAGTACACGCGCTACGAGAAGATCGGACAAGGGTGAGCTTTGTTCTTAGACCTCATTGCCAATAAGATCATGTGTTGGATAATGTGTGCATGAACACGTTTCCTGTTTCACAGAGCTTCAGGGACCGTGTTCACGGCCATCGATGTTGCTACAGGACAAGAGGTAATAAAAATAGTTGGCATTGGAGAATATTATTTTATATATTCATAAAATATTTAAACTGTTGTAGTCGCTTTCCTAAAGTGTTACATTGCTTTAATTAAAGAAATGGTGTGACAATAACATTAAATTTCCCACTTATCCTAAATGGAGTCAGTCAGACAAGGTATGTTTGGTGCCTGTTTTGCTCTGAAACTTCAGAAATGTAATGGAAGTGTACCTCGCCCAGACTTTATCCCAGAAATAAATGCTCACATGAAGATGTATTATCCTGCTCACATAACTGCATTATCCTGATCAGGGTCATGGTAGAGCCATAGACCATTCCAGGAACACTGAGCTCAAGGCATTATAATTCACCCCAGATGGGATGCCAGACAATCACATTGACACCGAGGGGAAACTTACTGTACGCAGTCTGCTGACTTACATGATTCAGGGAGGTGCACAGAGACCCGAGAACCCAGAGAAAGCCTACGCGAACGTGGGGAGAACATGCACAGAAACTGTACACAGACTCAAACTGAGGACCCTCGAGCTGTGAGCTGGCAATGCTACCTGCTGTGTGCATGCCACCATTCCCTCCACCTACAAATATTTTGCCATGTAGAATTTTGGGTCACGTTATCATTGTAGATTCAGTGCAAAACTAAAGAAGAGAATTTCCTTACTTTCCTTAGGTGGCCATCAAGCAGATCAACCTGCAAAAGCAACCCAAGAAGGAGCTAATTATCAATGAAATTCTCGTTATGAAGGAACTGAAGAACCCTAACATCGTCAACTTCTTAGACAGGTGCTTTTTTTTTTTTTAGTCACATTGAAGACTAACATTCGTTAGCTGCATGTTGTAGATTTCTTTGGTGAATTTTATGTCACTTGTTGTATACAGTTTTTAAAAAATATAATATTAGCTCTGTAATTTAACAGCATAGTAATGATTTCATATGAAGTACTGTTACACTGCGATGTAACCATGTGAACTGTGTGTGTTCTAAAGTTTTCTAGTTGGGGAAGAGCTGTTTGTGGTGATGGAGTACCTGGCTGGTGGCTCACTGACTGACGTAGTGACTGAGACGTGTATGGACGAAGCTCAGATCGCTGCTGTTTGCAGAGAGGTGTGGAAAATGTCCAATTAATTCAATTCAATTTTATTTGTATAGTGCTTTTTACAATAGATATTGTCTCAAAGCAGCTTTACAAATTACCTGTGTGGTCTCAAGAAATGCTTTATGATTAGCGGCTTAAGTGAATATGTTGTGTCAGAGGTAGTGTTTGGAGTACCAACAGCACACTTGTTAATGTTAAACCAACCTATTTTCAAAATAATTACACTTCTGTCTTTGCTAAGACTGAAGCAAAATTCACAGATACCACTTCTGATTGATTCAGGTGTCATTTGTTCTACACTGGGAGCAGGTCTAATTAAATTCCTTACTATTACTCAAGAATGTATTTCCATCCACATGTGCAGAGTTGGTGATTTTTCGTTTTTTTTTTTTTTTTGCCTTTCACCTCTGAGAAACTTTCTGCGTACATTCCATACTGTTTTTTAGCAACCTCAAAACCTCTTATATTTTTAGCCTGATTGAGATGATGCACATCTTTGTGATTATTTTTTTTAGAATAGACATTTTGACTACATTTATTTTCTGTATTATGTGTCTTCACAACTTGCTTTTTTATATGCTTCTGTTAATGCTCTTAAAGGGACTTCAAACATTGTCATTATGGGTTGTATCATTTATTAGGAGCTTATTATAAGGAACAAGAAAATAATGTAAAATGAATGTACAATTTAGTCGTTCAAGTAGGCTGATTTTCTAAACATCCAAATTTACTGTAAAAGAAACCTGCGGTCACTTGTTTTTTGTTAAAACTCAGCCTTAAATGAACATGTATATTTTATGTATTTGCTAGAAGACACTAGTTTATTTATTTTTGTTTGTAACCAGGTTTTATGTAAGTCAATTTTTATCGCTTGATTTATTTATTTATTTATTTTTTGCAGTGTTTACAAGCACTAGAATTCCTTCACGCCAACCAGGTCATTCATCGAGACATCAAGAGTGACAACGTTCTGCTGGGAATGGACGGCTCTGTTAAACTTAGTATGTCGGAGCACATGGCCCTACTTGGAAACCACCACTTATAGGAATCCCCTGCCCTAAAACGCATTAAATGGGTTTATATTGCATTATTTGTGATGTGCTTAGCGAGCCCAGTGCTAATTTGTTATTCCCATTCAAAGTACTGTCCTGCTTTGATGACTACGGTGAACTGTTATTGCTAGCACAATTAATGGTGTTTGATAGGAGAAAGCTTTTAATGATCTCACACAAGTGATAACGACCAGGTTTATTTAACAAAAGAGGAGGAGCTTCTTTTCCTCATTCACCATTTTCCAGTGACGTTCTTTGTGAATTAATTGTGTATTAATAAGAGATTCATAATATAATTAGGATAGAAAAAAGAAACAACGTTCCAAAATGCAATGCAGATATGAGTTGCGCCGAGTTAAAGCAAAGACTCTGCTCAGATAGCTAATTATCCGAGTTAACGAGCGTGATGGCGTTGATTATGACATTAGTATGAAAGTCGGAGCTTTGGAAGCTGATCTATTTGAAGAGAGCATACGGATGTGGAGTTGAGAGAGCTGGACAGATGAAAAAAATTAAAGTGCCACTGCATCGCTCTTTAGGTAGAGATGAAGTAAGTGCTAATCCCACTGCTCTACTATCAGTAGGTAGTTGAAAAGCATTGTTGGGAAAAGTAGGAAACTGTTGATGAAAGGAGCTTAAGCAAAAAACTCAATTTCATTATAAAGTCAATCATAATCTAAGAATCTAATCACATATTATTATTATTATTATTATTATGCAAATCTTTCCGGTGGGTCTTTCCTTTAGCATGTATTTATACTGGCTCCAGATTTGTGCTAATTTTATTGAAAAATCTGAATTTGTATATAGAACATGCAAGCATTTTTCCTGGTATTAATAGTCACTCTTGTTTTCCTCCCCTCCTTCTTATTTCTTCTCCTGTGCGTGGTGTAGCGGATTTCGGTTTCTGTGCCCAGATCACACCCGAGCAGAGTAAGAGGAGCACAATGGTGGGCACGCCATACTGGATGGCCCCCGAGGTTGTTACCCGCAAAGCTTATGGGCCCAAAGTGGACATCTGGTCTCTTGGCATCATGGCTATTGAGATGGTGGAAGGAGAGCCTCCATACCTTAATGAGAATCCACTGAGGGTGCGTCTGTGACTTCACCTTGTTTTACCAACCTCACACACAGGGCTTTACAGAGGGGTTTAAAAAAAACATCCACACATTGACATCCTTTGTGAAGCCAGTTTTATATTAATCACCTATCCTATCTTTCTTCCTATTTGAAGGCACTTTACCTCATTGCTACTAATGGAACACCAGAGTTGCAGAGTCCAGAGAAACTATCACCCATCTTTCGGGATTTCTTGGCTCGCTGTCTGGAAATGGACGTAGAAAAGAGGGGTAGCAGTAAAGACCTTTTACAGGTAAGACAAATTTAGCAATTGTGTTTAATTTCTGGAATTAAATACATTTATTTAATTCTGGAATTTTTACTGAGCATTATTTGTATACGAGTCTCATTATGTCAACATGTACCATATTTTCTGGACGTTGCTTTGAGTAACTCATTAATTTTGTTTGCTTAAATAAAAAAAATTTATCTAATTTATAATCACGCTGGAACAGGTTCGGGCCTCTTAGTTCCAGTAAAGGGAAATTGTAATACTACAGCATACAAAGACATTTCTCTTCCAACTTTGTGGCAACTGTTTGGGGATGAACCGTTTACATTTTACATTTACATTTATTAATTTAGCAGACGCTTTTATCCAAAGTGACTTACAAATGAGGAAATACAAGCAAAGCGATATATCAAGTGGAGAACAACACAAGTAGTGCTACCATACAAGATTTATAGTTTATAGAGTTCTAGCTAAGCAAAGTGCTCAGAGTAGAGGTGTAAGAGCTAGAGTAAGGTGGGTATTTATTTATTTAATTTATTTTTTCTTTTTATAAACACCATCGGTTGTGATTAAGTGTCCACAAGCTTTAGCTATATAATCAAGGGCGTAACCATGTTATGAACATTGGGGGGGGGGTCCAAGCGCTAACCCCCCCC
>JAFFST010049910.1:278416-297409 GCA_022414735.1 Noturus placidus
ATTTTCCGTAACAAACGTGAATATATTAAAAAAGAATATAAATAAATAAATAGATAAGTAAAATAAATAGAATAGATGAAGAAAAGACAGATCCGTTTGCAGGGAAATTTAATGCGGAACATATAGAGAATATTTTCTCCTGTATATTGGGGGGGACACGACCCCCCCAAAGAGTGCGTGGTTACGCCCATGTATATAATAGGTTTCTAATGAAATCATTTAAAGGAGTTCATCCCAAGTCATTGTTTTACTTTGAGAATCTTTTGTTTGACTAATCACTTCTACTAACAGTTCACCTTTTTAATAACCTTTCTCATAACTGCTAAAGTTACACTACTTGTTTTGATCTATGATAAAAGCATGGTAGCAAGACCATTAAATATTGACTTGATGACTCTGTTTTCTCCACCCCGTCCCTTAGCATCCTTTCCTGAAGTTGGCGAAGCCTCTGTCCAGTCTCACACCGCTCATTCTGGCTGCCAAGGATGCCATGAAGAACAACCGCTAGCATCCTTCCTGGATGAGTCATGCTGAGAAACCCAGCGTGTTGAACGGACTCCAACTCCTGTGCCACGTCTCTTACGGCTGTGCCACCTGGCCAGCTAGTATTGCCAAAACAAAGTTTCTACAAGCATTTCAACAACGCTTTTTAAACTGGTGGGATTCCTCTCGGCTGTGGGTGGGGATGGGGGGGGCATCTTGAATATCTCGTCTCCCCGTCTGTTCTACTGTAGCCTTTTTGTTAATGTTTTATACTGCACGGTATTTCATCAGTTTTGTTTTTTTTCTCTTGACTATTGTGCAGTAGATTATGTCCTTAAGGGGAGAAGTATTTAAAGTGTCCTTGCCATGTTTTGTTAGTGATTTGTATAGAAGGTAATAAGCTACAACAACTTGTGCCTGTTTTTTTTTTTTTTTTTTTTTTTTTTTTTACTCACTCATTTTCCTTAAAAATGTAGCTGGGATGAGTAAAACCAGCATTATCACTGGGCGATTGATTTGTTACCTGGTGTCATTTCCTCTTCAACCATGCACTGGTGTAAGAATGGACCAGTTTCTGGAACTCTGTAATAACATGTAAACATTCATGACATGTGTTGTGTACTTTAAAGAACCGCAATAACTGCTCCACCAAGTATTTTAGACTACATGTTTGTATAAATTAGTGTTTTTGTAGGAACTAACATTTTATTACAAGATTTCAACTGTGAAGTTGTCATGTAAAATGCCAGAATGGATATTTTTATGGCTTATGCAAAATCAATTCTGCAAATTTAAAAAAAAAAATGTCCTTAAAGGCTGTCAAACAGCTCCAGGTTTCTGATAATATCTGAAATGAATTGCCTGAAACTCACTTGTACTCAGTCAAGTGCCATATTTGAGCAGATACAGTCAATTAAGGGTCTAGATACAGTGTGGGTTAATTGCTACATTATCATTATAAACCACAGGCATCCACCAGGCAATTATGGAAAATGTGCAGTTTGGTGATGGCAGCTTTATTTTAGTCATGCCTGCATCCAATTGTTGAAGCTATTAGGTTTTTATTTATTTTTAAAAAGTTGTATACTACAGTCCATAGGGGGTTGAAATTTAATAATTTATAGAAGCTCAAAGGGCAGACCTACAGGTTTAATTTCATTGTTTAAATATACGAATCAGGTGAATGATGTAGCAATTACAACGTTTTTAAAAATCAGAACTAACCCATCAGAGTTTAGGCATTGGATAAATACACTATTAGATACATTTTTAGAAAGAAAGAACAAACATGTGGTTGAGCTCAGCAACACTAAATGACCACGGGCAATTGGTGTGATGGATGCACAAAGAATCCTTTGCCTGATGAACCCCTTCATAACAGTTGACCTGATCACAACAGTTGAACCCCTTCATAACAGTTTGCCTGATCACGAACACCCTGTAGGAGCTAGATGCATCTGTGTTAGTGTGTGTGACACATAAAAATGATGTAATTCCTAACCGGTTTTAGATCTAAATACCCTCAAATTAAAGCATGCTCAGATACTATACTGCGATTCAATACTGCCCTGAAGAAGCTATTTCACATAATAGATGTTAATAATAATAACTGAATTTACACAAATGAACCAGTTCAAAAGTTTACAAATACTTCTTGTTACTGTATGTCGTTACCTGGATGATCCACGGCTGTTTTTTGTTTTGTGATAGTTCCTCATGAAGCCCTTGATTGTCCTAAGCAATTAAACTGCCCAATATTCTTCAGAGAAATCCTCCAGGTCCTGCACATTCTTTGCGTTTCCAGCATCTTCTGCATATTTAACCCCTTTCCAACAGTGACTAGATGATGTTGAGATCCATCTTTTCACACTGAGGACAACTGAGGGACTCGTAAACAACTATTACATAATGTGCAAACATTCACAGATTCTCAAGAAGGCAACATGATACATTAAGATACAGGGAGTGTAAAATTTTGAATCGGTTTAAATCAAGGGCATAACTATGGTATGGACATTGAGGGGGTCCAACGAACTACGCGAGGATATGAACGTGAAAGTAACGTTAATGGTCAAAAACCGGAACATGACGTTAATTGACGTTAAGAACAAACCAAGCCATGGTATGATGCCTTCTATACTAAGCTAAGGTTACCTAATGTTTAGGTATCTAGTTACTGTCTGAAATAAAAGGTCGTATATTCTTCTGCACCTTTCTACACTTGGCAGCTGTCTCAATTTCTTACAGACTGAGCTGCTAAAATATATCAAAGAACTTGTGTTGAGTCTGGGCGCAACCAAGTGTACAATTGGGAGGAGAAAACCTATCTTCCTTAACAAACGGAAATATATTAAAAAGGAATAGACATATATAAATAGAAAAAGACAGATCCGTTGGCAGGTTTCATTAAAGGGGGACATACAGAAAATATTTTGTACTGTATATTGGCGAGGACAGATTGGTATTTCCTCAAGATTTGGGGGGACACGACCGCCCCCCTCCCCCCCCCCCAAAGAATGCGTGGTTACGCCCACAGTGTAAATTGTTGTTTTGTCTTCTGGGAAACATGTATTTTATTTAGCTTCTGAAGGGCAGTACTAAATAAAAAAGGTCAAAATCGAGCAGTAGGTAGTTTATAGCTCTCCCAGGTGCTGAAAAAAATTCCAAATTTTTTAAAAATCTTTGCAGACACATAAACACACAGAGAACGAGGGCGAGATCAGCAGTACGCTCACATTAAATATTTCGATTCTGTTATTTATTGACAAATGTAAAGCTAATTTTCAAACTTTATAAAGCTGGTTGTAAGGTAAAAAACGTTAATTTAGAGTTAAGCCTGACATTCATGAAAGCCCATATTTAGGAGCTGCCAAAGTAAACAGTAACTCTTCAACGCCACATATAAATTCGCCAGATCACGGACATAGTGCGCTAACTAGAGCCGAAACTCGTCCTTCTTCAAGACGTGGCCGGTTAGCTCAGTTGGTTAGAGCGTGGTGCTAATAACGCCAAGGTCGCGGGTTCGATCCCCGTACGGGCCAGCTTCCTTTTCACGGTTACACAACTATCTTATTGAATAATAACTTCATACAGGGCATTAGTTTAATGGATTTCAACAAACCTTTCAACCACCTATTTATTTTGATGGTTTCAAGGAGTCAGTGCATTCTTAACTCAAGTTACAAAATCAGACCAAACAGTATATATTGGTGATATACTGTATTACTGTTTAATATATAAATAGAGGGATTTTACATTTACATTTACATTTATTCACTTAGCAGACGCTTTTTTTCCAAAGCGACTTACAAATGAATGATACAAGCAAAGTGATATCAAGCAGAGAACAATACAAGTAGTGCTACTATACAAGATCTATTAACTGAGTACCAGAAGAAGCAACGTGCGCAGAGTAGAGGTGTAAGTGCAAGTTTTTTTTCTTCTTTTTTCTTTTTTTTTTTATGAGATGGTTTTAATACTCTAAATATCCTTAGGGAGTTCCCTCAAAATTCCAGTCACCATGTCTATCCAGTCCAAGGCAGGAAAAGTTGCACATGATGTCCTACGATGTCCTATATTCCCCTCAAAGGCATTGAAACAGCAAAGTCAATTCTATTGTTTTGGCTATATATTGAAGACATTTGGATTTGAGAGCAAAAGATGGATATAAGATGATAGATCAGATTTTCAGCACTAGACGTGTTAAACAACCTATAACATGGTACCGTTTGTGGTAGACTATTTTTAGGTGAGCAAAAGTATAGGAACAGAGCCTTAAAGTAAATTCAAAATAAATAACACTTAATATTTGGTTTATATAAACTATATTAACTGCATCAAGCATATATAAACTACTGGTAGAGTTAATCATGGTTCCAGAACTTTTGTAGCTCATCTCAGTATTTCTTTGGAAATTCCAATCTGGCTTTCTGATTCTTACTGATGATGAGTGGTTTGCATGTTGTGGTATGGTTTCTATATTTGTGCACTTGAAATCTTCCTGGTTGTTGGTGATGTCATTAACTGTTGTTTTTGGGGATTTCTTCACAGCTATCACAATGTTTCTGTCATCAACTACTGTTGTTTTCCTTTGCCGACCTGTTCCATATCTGGTTGTTAGTACACCAGTGGTTTCTTTCTTTTTCTGGACATTCCAACTTGTTGTATATGCTATGCACAGTGCTTGTGCAATGGCTCTGATAGATTTTAAAAGTCTCTCTTGGCAGATCTGATAGTTTTTTGAAGGTCATATCTGGACTTCTTGTAAACATTCAGATCTGCAGAGTTGAAGTCTGCAGTTCATGCTCTCAGCCTGGCACAAACCTCTGCATTGAATCTTGGTTTCTGGTTGGGAAATTATTTTACCTTGACTGCGGGGACAACATCCTCTGTGCATTTGTTGATGTAGCTTATCACAGAATCTGTGTATTCATTTTTATTGTCACCTGCTACATCATGAAACAGCATACAACATATAGTGAAACCTAGGGCTGAAACCATGAGTAGAAATTCAGAGCTATTAATTCTTTGAAATAATAAATTTAACAGGGCACACCTGGGCAGCAAGAACCACCTATGAGTCACCTGATACAATATTTTTGATCACTTGAAAAAAAAAAATGGGTGGGTTCAAACAAAAGGTGCCATTTTCAAAGTTGTTTAATACATCTAGATTTAAATATGAGTAAATCAAAAGCTGAAATTCTGATCTATCGTCTCTTATGCTCAACTGCTGCTCACTTTGTAAGATATATTGCAAAAAAAAATGGGAGTGGGAAATGGTATTATATAGTGGATAATGTCTTTCATGCATTCATACAGTTCAACTCCATGCATGAACAATATTGAAATATGTACACCAAACTGAAGAAATGCCACATTGAAGCCTAGAAAACACAGTAAACGGCCAAGGAACAAAATGTGCCAGCTCTCACTTCTGCTGAAGCCTAACTCCAGCTTTAAATCACCATGTGTTCATCAGGTGCCATATAAACATGGGGAAAATAGGATCCTGAGAACATAGATGTTACCTGTATGTTATATATGTTGTCAACTCCCAACTGCCTGTTACAGGATTATTCTTACAACTCGCTAGATAATGGCCTATAAAACATTTAAATGTTAAAGCAACAGGTGCAACTGTCTACTATTGCACTGTTGTTTGAGTTTTTAAATGAATCAAGAAAATGAATGTGTGGGATGTGTAACCATTATCAGCGAAGTCCTCCGTCGCCATAGAGGGCGCTGTGTGTAACTCTCCACCAGAGAGGGAGAATAAATAGCCAAGCATGTCTACCTTTCAAGATGTAGCAAGTAAACTTCAGCTGCACTCTTTTTTGATACTTTTGTCTTTTTTGTTTTTTATTTAGATGCGATTTAAATTTGGGGCACATCTGTTATTAGTTTTTAATTAAATAAAATGGCGGCCAATGTAAAAGATAAAGAAGCTTTTCAGCGACTGAACTTCCTCTATCAAGTGAGTAGCAATGTTTTCCGCTCGTCATCATGGTGTCTGAAAGTAAAAGTAAATCAGAGTATTTTGTGTTTTGAAGGCTGCACATTGTGTTTTGGCCCAAAACCCGCAGAACACTGAACTGGCCCGGTTTTACTGTTTCACCCAGAAAACCATAGCCAAACGCCTGGTGCTGAGACAGTGAGTACCAGAGATTACTATCTCTGTTTTCAGGCTTCAAGTTTTTATTATATACAAGACATTAAAGAACAAATGGTAATGTCTGTATAACAAATGTGCTTTAGTGGAAATTGTTTTGATGATGCGCTCCCAACTTCCATCCACATAGAGATCCCTCAGTGAAAAGGACCATGTGTAAGAAATGCTGTGCTTTACTGATACCAGGGGTTACAGCTACTGTCAGACAAAGAAGTAGGTTTTCTCCTTCATTTCCTATACATTTCATAAACATGAGCATTTTAATTCTGAGAAAAAAAATCCTTCTATTTATTGTTTCTTGGTGAACTAATTTTACAGTTAGACTATTGTACTATTGAAATGTTTTGTAATATTTATATGGATGTGATTGTGCCCTGCGATGGACTGGCACCCTGTCCAGGGTGTACCTCGCCTTGTGCCCGATGCTCCCTAGGATAGGCTCCAGGTTCCCCCATGACCCTGAAGAGGAGTAAGCGGTTGTAGATGGATGGATGGATGGATGGATGGATGGAGATATTTGAGGACAAAAAGAAAATCCACATTGGTTTATGATAATGTTTTAAGATCTACTTTCAGTCATCTTTATTAAGTCTAATAAGTGTGTATTTCTTAAACTGTGTGTTTTAAAAAAAAAAAAAAAAAAAAAGTTTTTATCATGTTAAATCTCAAAACTCTTTTTCATTGGGCCTGTAGTGCTCTGTGTAGGGCCGCTAGGGTTGTTCCCTATGTAGTAAAGGTACATGTAATAAGTGGAATCTAGAAATGTAGCTAAATTTTAGCAAGAGGGAAACATTACCTTGGGTAAATAAATTAAATCCATCCAAACATGTATGCTTTGTATGTTTCTTAATGTTTCTATATATTTTATATATTATCTATTGTATTTGTAGAAGGTTCTCGGCGGCAGCGAGCAACACTAATACGATGTCTTGGCTGTGGACAAACCAAAAAGTTTCCTAACAACCCAAATCATCAGTTGTGGGTGAACCGACCAGAGGCTCAGTTAGAGAATCAGCTTCAGCCAGGTACAACTTACAACCCTGTATTCCATTTATTTATTTGTTAGATTGTTTGTGGTGTTATTATTTATTTTTAGTTGAATTTCTCATATGTTGGTTCATGTATTGAGTAGGCATGTGCTGCTGATTTATATGAATTAATCCTCAGCATGTAAGACTTGTCCCTTTCAGAAGAGCATAAGAACAGTTTCTTTATTTTGAATTAAGTCCTTTTTCTTGAGAACGTCAGTAAGTTTTTTTTTTTTTGTTCATCAGATGAAATTCCCAATAAAATCTGGAAAAAAATAGTATAGGGTATTTTCAGTCTGAATGTTGACTGAATGAATAATATATTCACAGATACGGGTTAACTGTGTGGGTTTTTTTTTTTTTTTTTTTTATGTTTTAGGAATAATAATCTGGTATATTAATACAAAAGATCAGCAAATACCATACATGAACTGCTAAGTACACTCAGTGAGCACTTTATTAGGAACTACTCCTCAATGCAGTCTAATCAATCGTGTGTCACCAGTGCAATGCATAAAACCATGCAGATACGGATCAATACTTCAGGTAATCTTCACATTATCAGAATGAGGAAAAGGTCATCTCAGTGATTTTGCATGGCATGATTGTTGGTGCCAGACAGGCTGGTTTGAATATTTTGATTTAACTGCTGATCTCCTGGGATTTTCAAGCATAATAATCTCTAGAGTTTACTCGGACTAGTACAATAAAGAAAAAAACATCGAGTGAGAGACAGTTCTGCGGATGGAAACACCTTGTTGATGAGCGAGGTCAGCAAAGAATGTCCGGATTGTTTCGAATTGTGTTTTCGAACTGACAGAATTGTGGTGAGCAGAAAAGCATCTCAGAACCCACAACATGTCAAACCTTGTAGTGGATTGGTTACAACAGTAGAAAACCACTTTGGATTCCACTACTATCAGCTAACAACAGAAAGCTGAGGCTGCAGTGGGCACAGGTTCACCAAAACTGTACAGTTGAAGACTGGAAATATGTAGCCTGGTCTGATGAATTTCAATTTCTGCTGAGGCACAGAGATGGTAGGGTCAGAATTTGGTGCTTCTCAGCTTCTCAGAATGTTTTCTTGGCACACTTTGGGACCCTTAATACCAATCAGTCATCAATTGAATGTCACAGCCTACTTGAGTATTGTTGCTGACCATGTACATTCCTTCATGGCCACAATTTACCCATCTTTGATTCAATTGTGTCAACATGGATCAGAATGTCAAATGTTTCCAACATCTTGTGGAATCCATGCCATAAAGAATTGAGGCTGTTTTGAGACCATATGGAGGCCCTACCCAATATTAGTATAGTGTTCTTATAGTAAAGTGCTCAGTGAGTGTATATGTCTGAATAAAGGGCAATCAAATAAGCCATGCCACTCGTTTATGTTGACAGCAAGGCATGTCTAAAACCTGTTTCACATGGCACGTTGCATCTGAGCAGAGGCAGTGCGTTTTGTTTTTTTTCTTCAGCATTCATGTTAACAAATGAGTGCGTTTACACTGGTAGCTGCAGTGAAACAGGAATTGTGGCGTCATGTCTATATTTTTTGCTGAGCTGCTCGTGCTGAATTAAAGTACCAGTACATGGTTGAAAGGCAGTTGAGTTGACACAAAGTGTATATTGCACATAAAAAGCATAAATTTGTAGAGAAGTGTGTTACATTTTAATATACACTAATCAGGACTGAGAATAGTTTTATTTTTGATTGGAGGTACAGCAATAAAATTGGTAGGATGCGAAAACAGAAAAATACACCCGTCAATTGTTTTCTATTATAATTCTGCTACCCATTTCTTCGAAATGTGTTGATCAGACGTGATATCAAGTTAAAACCAAAAATGCACTCAGATTCTAGTAGATATGTTTGCATTCTTGGCAAAAAAAAGTGTTGTTTCATCACATGTGAATTTTAAACGTGCTTCTCCCCATTATGTAAAAGTTATCACGTAACGATCAAGTTAACAAAACAGCCCACTCACAATAACTTGTATTTTTTTGGCTTGCATTTCAAGGAAATTAACCATGTAACCCAAGAACCTTTTTTCTGCAAAGCGTGCTGTAGTTTCTCCATGTGAAACGCTGCAGGTGTGAAAGCACACGCGTCACTCGCGCCTCAAACTGCACACTGCTCCTGCGCCACGTGCGCACGTCTCACTTTAGTTTCTTTTTAATAGAGCAGTATAGAAACATTGTGTTATTTTGCTAACATTCATTTATTATTGTATGTTTACAGAAGCCAGTCCATCATCCAAAGCTTTGACACAGAAGTATAAACCTGATAAATGCAGTACTCTATCTCCTGTGATCCAGGATGCTGCCTCTTAAGTTCAAACTCTGAACTCCTTCATTTTCATCACTTAATGCGGTAACCACCATTAGAAGTTTTCTGCTGTGACCTTTTTAGATTAGGTGAAGATAACCGTGAGAACAGAATCATTACAAGCTCGTTGTGCTAATGCTTAGTTAACTTTATATTTTAGACCGCAACAAATGCTTGAGATGGGAGATTAATGTAATTTACGGATGTAAATCCCAGCTGCAATGTTTAGTGTTTCCAGTAATTCTGGTAACTTCCCAGTGTACTGTAGCCTCTGTTAAACAGAAGCCACAAAATACTTTATTTATCTAGGATTTATGTTCATGCTTTAACCTTTACATGCACATCTTATGAAGCATGATGTCATTGTGTAAAGTTTATACTAATGTTAAATTGTTCAGTAGAAAAATAAAGTGCAGTTAAATCTTTACATGATGTGAGTGACTCATATTATATATAGATTTGTGAAAATGTTTTCTTTTTGTGTGCAAAAAAACTTACACAATGAGATGGCACATGCATATTTTATTCTTGCAAAATGTATAAAACTGCTTGTTTTTTTTTGCCTGGTGACCCCCCCCCCACCCCTTGTAAATAAACACTATATAGCCATCAGCTTAGCATGTGACCTTGGCATATCAAAATTCTGCACTAAGGTGGAAATATGTAATGATACTTTAAAGTAAACGTATATATTTTAAAGTTAATGCACAGTGTCTCATGAACTTTTCTCTTCTGATGCTTTTCTTTTTGGAAGGCGAAGGTGTGCCTTTTTTGAGAAAAGCAGGTTCTTGGTGAAAATCAAAGGGATGTTACCCATGTAGAGAAGCAAGGCCAGTGTCATGCCTAAAAAATATTAATCACAATATTTTACAACATGATGTAAAATATGTCCAGATTTAAATGAGTCAGCATGATGTAACAAAAAGATAACTGGTTATATGTAAAAAGGCCACACTGTTAAGACATTGGAGGTAGATTCTGTGATTAAATACATAACCTTGCAGATTTTAAATTTTAGTACATTAGATGTTTTAAGTAAACTACAAATATTGAGCATGTTGGTGTTTTCGTGTCCAGCTTACCAATGAGGGGCCCAAGCCAGTAGACTACAGCATATTCCCAGAAGGTGTGTCCAGGGCAACTGAATGTAAGCGCATAAGCGAGTGATGGGTTCACATATGCAGAGGTGTACGCGTTTCCTTGGGAAAACATAAAGTACATTAAATGTATACACAACCTTGTTAAAATTGCAAAATGCAAGCAAGACTCTTCCAATTTAATGATATAGCAACCAACAATATACAAGTGAAAATAAACAGAAGCATTAATGAGGGGTGGGAAAAGGAAATGTACAAAACTTACAATGATCTGGGTGCATAAGCGTGCACACCCCTAATCTAATGCTTTGATAAAGCACATTTTGCTTGTAATACGGAATGCTATGTTTGCATGTCAAAAGAGGATACAACTTGTCTTATATCAAAACCATGTTAAAAGCTATGTTAAAAAAACAACATTAATTACTACAAATATGTAACAACAAAAAAACAACCCATCTATACCAGCTGCAAGAACCCCTGACTACATCCAGGTGACTGAGCAGGATTTTACTTCATTTCATAATTAACAGTTCTCTCAAAGCATTTACTTTTAGGGTCCCAGGGTTGTCTCATTTATCTGTCAGCTTCATAATGAATTATGAGTAAGGTGAGAACATTACTATTCTGACTAACCTGTGTAATAGAGGAAGGTGAGCAGCAGGGCCAGGATGGGAATCCGGAGAAGTTGTGATCTACGGCGAAGGCTGAGGTCCACCAGGTGAAATAACAGTGCACTTACAAGTTCTGTGATGGTCCCCTGTGTCAGGGACACATTCAGTGATGAACTGCACTGAGTCATCATCATAACCTTGATCATATGCATGTCTGTGAGTTCCATTGCCCAGTACCACCCAGCAAAGAGCAGGGCAAGCTGGGCACCTCCGAACTGACCTGCTATACTAAGAGAAGAGGACACTGCTCCTGTATCTTTTTGTAAGTACCTCATTACAGTTACTGAAGGGTTTCCGGTGACACCTTGCATGATGAATCCATGGACAGTTAAGGCAAGGAAAAGCATGGTGAGGGTAACGTCCTGGCCCAGGCCTCCAGCCCACTGACCGATCTCAGAAATGGTTTGCACTTCCAGCCGACATGCTGCAAGTGCAAAAGCAGAAAAAAACTCAGACAGGAAATTCCATCGTGGCCTCCATTGTGTCACCAGAGCTTTAGCAAATCCACCTACTACCACTACACTGATGAAATAACCCAGTGTTATATTCAGGCCTGACATTACAACGAGAGTGCAAGTGGTTAGGTTACAGAGGAAGGAAAGAAATAAGTTCCCCAGGCTTGTATTTACTCCCATTCTATGATAACGTGGCAAACTCCCATGCAAGTTTCTTATCAAAGACTTCCCCACCTTTTCATACCTTGAGCCAAAAAACCCTTCACAACTAACCCATTCAAGGCCACGTGGAAAATCTGCCAGTGTGCTGGAGTCACAAACGCACAGGTGTCATGTAGCACTTAATACCTTAATCAATTTCACTTAATGGCACCTAGAATGGACCATTTGCTCAAAATATTTAGTTTTGATGTTAAACTGTAAAAGAATGCGAAGATAAAGTCTGTTATACAAAACCACAAAAATAAAGGACACGCGTGGTTCAGCAGTGGTTTGACCTAAATGACACTGTCGTGCTGTATATTTACTTTTTGTCATCCTGACATGGTGTAGACATGCGGCTGTGGCTCAGTCGGTAGAGCGGGTTGTCCACTAATCCACTAATCGTGGGGTTGGCGGTTCGAATCCCGGCCCGGGTGATCCCATGCCGAAGTGTCCTTGGGCAAGACACTGAACCCTAAGTTGCCCCCAATGGCAAGCTAGCACCTTGCATGCAGCTCTGCTACCATTGGTGTGTGAATGTGATCTCATTAGTAAGTCGCTTGTAAATGTAAAAATGATATTTCTGTAAAGCTGCTTTGAGACAATGTACCATTGTAAAAAGCGCTATACAAATTGATAAAATTATAAATTATAATTATAGACCAAATAGTTTACTTCCTGTTAAGAAAAAAACACACCATGTAAACTTCAAAATTGTACATAGTATATGCACAGAATTTAAGTAGCGTAGCATGTGGTATAAATGTGAGAGTGTATGTGATTGTGCCCTGCGATGGACTGGCACCCTGTCCAGGGTGTACCCCGCCTTGTGCCCGATGCCTCCTGGGATAGACTCCAGGTTCCCCGTGACCCTGAGAAGGAGTAAGCGGATGAAGATGGATGGATAGTTATACACCATGAATAAACCAATATTAAACAAAATTCTTACGTTAAATACCCTACCTGGGTATTTGTAATAACAACGAATCGTCAGGTAACGCTTTAAACACGTCCATGATCTATAACACGATTGGATAAACAAATTTACAATTTAAGATTTTTACCTTACAAACCTTAAACAAGATTAGTATTAAGATTAGAACTACACGTGGGTCGCTCGTTCAGGCTTTTAAGGATGTATATGCATCTCAGTATCAGGCCTCGTTGGCGCAGTAGGCAGCGCGTCAGTCTCATAATCTGAAGGTCGTGAGTTCGAGCCTCACACGGGGCAACAATTTTTTGTTTCTAAATCAGCACTGAAATTCAAAACGTTCAAAGGTGCTTACGTTATATAGTTTATACGTAAGACTATTTATAGAGTCTATATACGGGTGGCAGGTTTAGCTGTGTCATGGCGCCCTCTTCTGTTCATACCTCAGTTTAACTGATCTTGAATTTATCAGGAAAAATTACGTTCCCTCTGCGACCTGCGCGAAGTTGTGGTTTAGCAGGGGGCTGCAGAATCTTTTCCATATTTCTACGCCAATACTGGGGTGGATGCAGTGATGGACTAGCCAATCACAATAGACAGTGTATTCGCTAATGAAAACCTCTTAAAGATGGATTCGTCAATGAAAACGTCTCAAAAATGGACTCGCCAATCAAAACGTCTTCAATATAGATTCGCCAATCAAAACGCGAAAATCGAGTGACGTCTAATTTTCCGAGCGATTTCACGGAAGTGGCGTAATGTTGCGCCTAGTAGCGGATTCCGACAGCCAGATAACAGATGTTTCCATTTATTTAATCGACTGTCGGTAAGTTTTGCAATGAAATATGTCATATTTAGGTATGTATTTTGTAGGAATGGGGAAATGAAGCCTCATAAATCACTGAGGATTTCTTTTGACTGTTCCTGGAAAAGATTCAAAGCTTCGAGAGCCCCCTCTGGTGGTAATTAAAAAATAAAGCAGCCAAAAGCATGTGGAAAAAGCTCCGTCGGATGAAGCAGCCACCACACACTCCATAGATATAATGTCATGTGCACAAATAAAAGCCTAACGTGTGTGTGTGTGTGTGTGTGTGTGTGTGTGTGTGTGTGTGTGTTGATTGTCTCCATCCATCCATCCATCCTCTACAGCTTACTCCTTTTCAGGGTCAAGGGGAACCTGGAGCCTATTCTAGGGAGGTGTTGACTTTCTCCCTCTGATAAATTTATTTACCCAATAAAATGTGGCAATAAATGCCAGTATGAACTATCCATCCATCCATCCATCCATCCATCCATCCATCCATCCATCTTCAACCGCTTACTCCTATAATTCAATATAATGTAACAGAAGAATAATGTATGCGTATATGACTAACAGAGTTGCATATTGCAATTATTGTACCTGAAATGCCTTGTATTCATATTATTTGTATGACTGGGTATTTAAAACCGTAACTGAATAAGTTTGAATGAAAATCAGTCATTTTGACATCCATTCATATAAAGTGTGGGACTAAAATGTGAACAAGGGCATTGTGTGATGGGATTATCTGGGTATTAAATGTGCTTATGAGACTTGGCAGTGATAGTGCTTGTATAGCTGTGGGAATGACAGAAAGAGGACAAGGAAGTTTTTAATTATTTGTATTGAGAAATAAGAGCTGTTTGACAGTCTATTTATCCTCTTTGACAGAACACTCTTTCACATGGTACATAGGAGGCTGGTGTACAAAGAAACTGCAATGCCAAAGTGTATAAATTACCAAAACAAAACTAAAAGTGCAGAAATTCACCAAGAGTAAAACAACAAATAATTTATGAGAAATAAAATATAATAAATAAAAGTCATACCAACCAACCAACCAACCAGACTGAGCCAACGAGGACTCATAAGATCAAACGTTATGACACGCAAAGTGAATTGTGCATGTGATTGGACAGAAAGTAAGGCTTTGTTTGACATCAATCAAGCAATCACGATCACGAGATTGATGTAGATTCACTGGAGATTGTGTTGCATGCTCGATACGTGCCTTGAAGCTTCAGTGTCCTACGTAACATCACTAGTGTTGTTTATTATCTTTATTATAATAAGCTTTGCGTGTGTATTTTAATAACTTTTGTATCACATGTTTAGGTGTGTGCTTCTTTGACTGGTCTTTATTATAAGAAGTCCTGGAATGTTTATTATGCATTAAGTGTTTCTGTTTGTTAGATCATTACAAATTGAACTTTGTTATAACAAGTGTTTTAATATATACGGCTGTAAACTGTACACCTTTATGTTTTATTGTCCATTTCATTTATTTAATATTAATTACTATATATTATAATTTTATTATTATTCAACATGCTGAATTTAGCTTTCACTTTGCCTATTGTCTCATAGCTTCATAGACACTGATCTGAACCTTCAGTGGGCAAGTCATGGGCAAAAATGACCAAACAAAAAAACTAAGATGGTACAAATGGATATTGAAAGAAACCAGGGCTGTTTTAAAATGATAACTGTAGAATTTGTACAACTTTATAAGAGAAAACATGACAGTGTAGTAGTCAGTGCAGTGTGAAATGGTCAGTGCTTATTTTCAACAGGATTGTGGCCCTCTGAAGCTGGCAACAGACATGCTCCTCACCAGAAGAAGTGGCATGACCTGTTTAAGAGACATTTAACTGACACAGTGTTTTTAATGTTACTGATAGATAAATGTCAAGCAAGATATAAGTGAAGCATCACATCCACGTCTCCTCAGACCTACCTGAGAGGGCCAGACCAAAGCGGGCACTCCAGAAACAGATGTTTCCTCGACCTCCAGCCTATGTTATTCCCATTGGGCCCATCACTTTCATCATGCTTGCTCCCCAACCTAACCCCACGTTCAGTGTATTTGTAATCACTGGACCCTCAGCCACCACCACTCCCCAGCTCAGTAGCACTCCACACCATTCTCCAATGCTCACATCAACCCAGCGGTGTTCCTCCAGCTTCTGCCATACAACCACATGTGCTACGTAAATCATTTTCATACAATATATTAGAAGAATGGAGGCCAAGACTTGCAAAAACTTATGGTCACTACAGGACAGCAGAGACTGGAAACAGCCAATACAAAGGCACTATTTCTTTGCATGATCCGTTGTCATTTCAAAATGTAATTGTTGTTTGATGTGGGACTCGGACCGAGGTCGTCTTGTTGGCAGCTTCAACCGAATTTTACATTAAAAAACCCTTTTGCTGAGAAAAAAATACAAAACAGATGCTTATAAATCACGTGTTTCTCTTTATTTCTCCTTTCTTTTCCTCTCTTTTTTGTCAATTTTTTCCTCTTTTTCTTTATTCTACCTTCTCTCTCATCTTTTTCCCTTATTTCTCCCACAAACAGACTATTGTTCCCCAGCTTTGAACCCGGAATTTCTATGTGGAAAGTCGAGAAGGTCTTCAACATTGCGTTCAATAGCTATATGATGTCATGGTAATGGCTACTCACATCGTCAACACTAAAATATCACTTCAATTCTTAAATGAGCTGCTCGTAGTATTCACTTAAGATCAAACACTTTAGATCAAGTAATCAGTATAACATTAGTTAGTTAAATCTGTTACACTGACTGTACAATTTGCAGTTTTGTGAAAGTAAATACAACCTAAACTCATGAGCACTAATGTTAGATGGCAGGATTTTATTTGTGGTTCATGGCATCATATAGTGGACAGATGTGGACCAACCTCATGTCGATTACAACAGAGGTATAAATAATTGTCAGGCAAAATCAATTCTTATTTTTTAAATATACAAAGTTAATGTGTTTTTGGGAGTGTTAGTCTATGTTTATTAAAATTTCTTGTTCATGAGTGAACATAGCTACATGATGGTTCTGTAACCCCAAGCTGAACACTAATTCTACACTAGGAGTTAAGTTAACGTTGGGAATGTTGAATTAATAAAACATTTCAATAATGTGGATTTAGTTTAAAACAACATGTTTATTAGAAATGTTAATTAATTGAACACACCATGGATTTATTGAAGAGTGTAAATACTCTCAGTAAATATATAATGATTTTTGTTTGTGTAGACTGCGTGCCATTTGTCTAGTCCAGGTACAAATTGGTTTTGTCTTGATGATAAATTATGCTACTTGTGTAATAGCTGATTAAGTCGCTCTGTATGTGTTTGTGTGTGTGTGTCTGTGTTGCTTGGCAATCATGCAGCTATAGAGAGGGGAAAGTAAGAGGAGAGGGGGCGCAGGCTGTAGAGTCCCAGCCAACTCCCCTCCTCTCTGAATTAGGCAGCAGCGCTTCTTTTAGCTCCTGTGAGTCTTCTGAGCTGCTGGGAATTCATAAGCATGTGAAATTCACTGCAGCTCTCTTTCAGGATATTGACAAAGCCTGCCTTCATAAATGCTGGACCCTGGGGAATTTTCCTGAGTAATTCTGCAGAATAGCTTTTCACTTCTTTGTCACTCTTATTATAGGAGACTATGGATTGAAATGGTGCAATGCTCCGTGAGACAGTGTGGCGAGTTTGGATCTGTTGGATATTGATGAGTTTTGGGCCTCAATGGGGAGTTCAGAGCACAGGTGCACATAGCTGCCACGAGGTTAAAACAGCTTTCCATCTCCGGCAGATTGGCCCTTTAAAATGGGTCCCAGAAACAGCGGCAGCAGGTTGGTTTGTGTCTAAGCTGAGGAATTTGCCTGAAGAAAATACTGTTGTGTACCATATGCGTTGTGTTTCTGTGAAATCTTTAGGTGCATTTTTTTGCAACATATTGGACGTGGTATAGAGTGGCTTACAAATTGTGAATAGTTAATAATCTTATCTAAAAATATTAAGACCGATAAACATAGGCATAATGTAGGTATACCTAATACACTACCAGCTGATGGTAGACCAAAATTTATGTGGGGGTAGATGAAAAAGTGAAAATATCAAATCATATTACTTAAAGACATCCTTATGATTCACTACATATGTTGCTTAAATTCTTTTAACAAAGTGTCAACAAGGGCCATTAGAATTTCAGCATTTTTTGGATCAAACATAAAAAAAATCAAATCACTGCTAGACTACACTGTAGATCTTTCCTAGTAGATTTGCACACTGCTTCATTTTCATTAGGAAAAGACACCTGAGCTTCAAGAAGTTCACTGGTTGCTTTTTATAAAGAGTTCTTAGAGAAAATTCTTTTTGGGGTAATTTTGGGTTATTAGAAACAAATCTCAGGCATTGGCTTCATAAAAAGTTTAATACTGCTTTATGATCATGGAAATGATACATGTAGTCTGTCTTTCTTTCTGTTGTTTATTTGTTTATATACAAGCCTATCTGTTTGCCTGCCTTGTTCTACATTTGTCAGTTTCTCTTTGTGTCCATAAATCAGTCTGTCTGTCTTTTTGTCTGCTTATCTGTCTGTCTGTCATTATCTATCTAACTATTTGTCTATATTTGTCAACATACAGACCTAAAACCCCAATGGTAAATCTAAAACTCTAAAAATGTTTTTCAGTTTGTCTTTCTGTTGTAAATAAGTACAGTAGAGTATTTTCCTTTCACTAAAATCACTTTAAAAAGTTAAGAACTCCTAACATAATAAGGATTTTTAAAGTATTGTGCTCTATATATGTGCCCTATATATGTGCTCTATATAGAGAGCTAGAATACTTATAGGGCAATGTGTTTCCTTATGGCTATAGTGCAAATGGAATGAATAAATAAATTTGTCAAATTTGCCAACTAAATTGATTCATGAAAAAATAGTTTGTAACAATAATGTACTGTAATAACTCAAAAAGGTTTAATTTCAATATTCCCACTTATTAAGTCATTTGAATCATGACGTTTAAATACTGTATGTTATTGTTTTACAATTAAATTAAGAGACAGCCTGTATATGTATGTGTGAGACAGATTAGAGCATGTGAAAGGTCACTGAGGATGCAGTGATCCCAGTCAGCTGTTGTAATGTGTGGTTTACTCGGCTGTATCAGATTCTCCACATAGGACAGAGTAAGGACGTTAGACATGCAGGTACTGTCCCTCACTATATATATACAGTATATATATATATATATATATATATGGATGTGTGTGTGTGTGTGTGTATGTATATATATATA
>JAFFST010049910.1:313078-360396 GCA_022414735.1 Noturus placidus
GTTATAGTATGTTTTAACAAGGGGGGCAATCACTTTTTCACACAGGGCCATGATGGTTTGGATTTTTTTTCACCTTTAATAATAAACACCTTCATTTACAAATTGCATTTTGTGTTTACTTGTGTTGTCCTTGACTATTGTTTAAATTGGTTTGATGTTCCGAAACACTTAAGTGTGACAAACATGCAAAGGAACAGGAAATGAGAAAGGGGGCAAGCACTTTTTCACACCACTGTACACACTCACATGTGCTACACTCATGGACTTAGGTCAGGGAGGTAAAAAGTACTGAGAAATTATACATAAGTGAAAATACAGATAACGTTTCAAAATATTACTGAATAAAAATAGAAGTATGTATTCAAGTGAAAGTAAAAAAAGTGCTATTTTTAAATGTACTTGTATATTTGTAAAAGAAATGAAAAGTAAAATGTAAGTGGTTTTCACTGATAAAAGCAAATTAATTTTATGTTTTCATGTAAAAAGTAATTTTTATTTTTTATCATTATATGCTACCCCACAACATAATTAATAAAAATATACAATTAATGGCAAGTTGCTGTGGTACAAGAGGAATAAAACTCTTTGGGGTGGTAACAGTAACTCCAATTTGTTTTGGGATGTATTACACCACTCTGCTGTGGATTATTTTCCTATAATAACATACCCCCAAAGTTTTATTTTCTTTACTTTACACACTTTGCTTTCATGGGCTCTGTAAATTGTGGCTAGTCAACGTGAACCCTGTAAGATTTTGAAGAACCCTTTCAATATTCCAGAAGGTTCTTCAAAAATAATTAACCAAAACCAACTAAATTAACCAAAGAAGACCTGAGGAACTAGTATTGGAAAGTGGAACTAGTATTGGAAAGTGTCACATGTGTGTGTATGTGACTTTGATATTACTAAACAGCAGTTGATGCTTAATGAACTGTTCATGTCTTCTGTCTTTCAGGTGGAAAAGGTGTGTGGTCCTCTCACTGAGTCTGCCTCGTCCTCTCAAGAAGGTCCAACACACCAGAGTCCTGCAGTCTTAGACCAGAGTTCGACGGTAGAGTCAGTCTCCTCCATCCCGTCCTTGAGCCCTACAGTACAGGACAATTCTGATGATCACAGAGACAGCCATGTTACGCTGAGGAAAAGGTGACAAGCTGAGTTTGCTTACATGCCATTATAAAACATCTATTCATCTGACTTCTAGCCTATATGTTAACATATTTCAAATGATTATAACGTAGCTCTGGATACACTAAGTAGTCAGTTTATCAGGTACCTCCATAACTTAATAAATTGTACATTCCAACAAATCATATTTATGTGGCCTTGCAAACCAGATGTCTAGCATTCACTACTATTTTGTACATTTTTAGCTAGCTTTAGCATATAGCTGTGTTCACGGTAAATATGTGAGCACATCTAATCAGAGCTGAAGTGGGTGTTGCAAATTGTCAGATGTAATTCATTATAACTAAAATTTCTATGTTTGGACTTTATCTTCTTGTACACATGGGATCTTTATGTTGGCAATTGCATCACTTTCTTGAATGGTTAGAGAAATCAGGACTGTAAGAAAGCTTGTAAAATTTCCATTCAGAGGCTAACTTCAACAGTTATTGGATGTATTGGTCCAGCCTGTTTATTGTGAGCTTTTAACTAATGTTGCATGCAACCACAAATGAGTTTGATGCCCCTGATTTTGATTCCCTCTTGCTGTGTGAAATTTATTGCTCACATTCAGACCTCTGACATTTGTAGATCCTTGCCTCTAAAACCTTCCAAACATGACAAGCCCAGAAGTCTGAAGAAGATCTCTAAGTAAGTGTCAAGCTCCTTATTTGACCGGGTACATTTACCAGAATGTGTGTGTGTGTGTGTGTGTGTGTGTGTGGGTGTCTGTGTCTGTTTCTGTGCATGTCTTCAAAGAAAAGTACATGACCATACATTATAACAGTTCATTATATTTTATATATTACATTATTTTGTCTTACATAATTCCATTCCTGCTGTCCATGTTGTAATGAAGTACATCATCTTCTCAGGGAGTTTATGAGCCACATTCAGAGGTACAAGTCCTTCTTCTCCATGTTGCCAGAGGTACTATGTGATAGTGAGATGGTGCTAGATGAATACACCTGCTGGAACGGGGAGGACGTGGTGGAGAGGTATGATGTGTGGTCCTTTAATTCCAACATGTCATGGCTTTTTATTATTGATTTGATACTCTTGTACCACAGCATTGTTGGTTAGTCAGAAGGTCTTGATTCATTATCAACAGCGATAGTATTTCTGGCTAAAAGGAAAATCACAGGTTTATATTAATGTGCTTATTCTAATATACTGTTATTCATTTTACATTTTACATTTATTCATTTAGCAGACGCTTTTATCCAAAGCGACACACTCACACACCAATGGTAGCAGAGCTGCATGCAAGGTGCTAGCTTGCCATCGGGGGCAACTTAGGGTTCAGTGTCTTGCCCAAGGACACTTTGGCATGGGATCACCCGGGCCGGGATTCGAACCACCAACCCCACGATTGGTGGATTAGTGGACGACCCGCTCTACCGACTGAGCCACAGCCGCCCCGCCTACTATACTATATTCTATAGTATATTCTATAGTAACTTACACTGGGGCTTTTGTGGTGAACACTCCACTAATTGTATTATACACTGTGTGTAATCATTGAAATGGTTAGGTTTTCTCTGAGGTGATGTTTGTTTAACATGGAAGGAGACTCCAGTGTCAGCATTACAATCTGAGGTGAAGCTGTTCCTGGAAAGTCTTCAGGACAGAGGAGTTTTGTGCTTTGTTGTTTCTCAATAACATGACAAGCTGCGATTATTTTGTCCTATTAACTTGAAGAGAGAAAAAGAGAGGCTGGTGAGGGAACGACTGTTTACAGCTGCTATAATATAAGTAATAACAGGAACTAACTTCTAAAAAGCATGATGTGCCATGATTTCTTTAAAATTTTTATTTGCAATCATTAGTACATTGTTGTGGTATAAAATGAATTTTAAAAAATCATATACCCCTTTACATGTGGTACATGTGGAAAATAATTAACCTTATCTTACCACCTTGTCTTTGATTATTTTTGCTTACAGTGATTATATATATAAAACTATAGTGTTCCATTTCATTTCATTAGGCTTGATTTCAAGGCAATTATCATCTCAAATCCAGGTTGTTATAATTAGTATTATTTTTTTCTCAGACGACTAATAATGTAGTTGTGAAGTTCATAACACAGAACGTGGACAACATTGAGGCTTTGGGGTCCAGCAGTTGCCATGGCTTTTGGGAACTTTTGCCTGGACCTCTTAGGGACAAAAGCCTCATTCAGAAAGTGCTGGAATGTCATTGTTACACAAATGAGATTTCCTGGAAAACACACACAAACTAAACAAACATTTGAATATAGGTACTATTTCTGTCTCAGCACACAGCCAAACTCTTTCAGACATGTTGGACACACACAATCTCTATACTTGGCATTTGTCCACTGTATGGTCCTGCGTGCTGCTGGTTACCCCAGGAAAACTTGTAAAACTTCCTTGGCTGGCCTCTTTAGGTTCTGAGGGTGATGAAGACAGCATTGACACTGACGTCCTGCACAGCGGTACTCTCCAACATGCCTCTTGTTTTAGTAAGTAAAAGGGTGAAAAGACCCAGCTTGGCTTGTCTGGCTTTCGGTTTTGGCCCTCATGGATTCAGACCCCTTACTCGTGCCCCCTCAGAAATCCCTCTATTGTACCCTTGTTGGCCCTAATGGGTGACTGGCACCATTCATATCAGAGCGCCCTGGTGGCACAAGTACAATATAGTCCAGGAAACAAAGGAGAACAAATATGAGAGATGTACTGGCATTCTTGTTTGCATTTATTTCGCATAATTGTTCATTCCAAGTGTTTTTATGTGCAGTGCTGTGCATTTTGTCTCCATATTGAGTTCCATATTTAAATGTCTTTATGATGTTTTTGAAGACACAACAACTATTTTAAAATGAAACATTGCACTACCCATATTTATTAATGCAAATTTTATGCGAACTCTTTTTCTTTTTGTAAATTTAGTGTTCTAAATTAGGTTGTCATGTGTTAACATTTTGTGCTAGTATATTATTGATTTAGTGAGTAGTCAATTTTCCCACAACTCACAAAACACAGAAGCATATGGTACTTGCATAATAATATTTCAGATATATTTAGCATCTTCCCAGCCATACGAAGAATGATGCATATACTTGTTTATATTCTCATCAGAAAATCTGCCTATTGCATGTGTTAGCAAATAATCTATATTGGTTAACTACCCCCAACAACCCCCCCCCCACCATTGTGAAAAATCTGTGACTTGGTTGTTTGCTATACTTTTTGTGCTTATGACAAAAATCCAGGCACATGGACAGTAATGGACCATTTTTCTGTCTTTGATGGTTTATGTATATACAGCAGGGTCCAAAATTCTGAGAACACTGAAAATCTGGGATTTAAATTTTTTTTACATTTTAAACTGTAACGTAACAGAAAGATTTATAGCTTTGATCAAATGAAAATAAAGATGACACCAATGGATTTGATCAAATACAAATTGTCAGATTTTTCACAAACTTTTGGAGTCCATGCCAGTTCGATTGCAATGTACTCGAGGGGAATGTACGAGATGCTCAGACATTCGTAAATTCATTAAAAATTTTATTATTTTATTTTAAATTTTATTTATTTTATTATAAGTTATTACTGATAATATAATTTGTAATGAAAAAAATAGTTCTAACTTAAAATAATATTTTTAATCCCTAACTATGTACTTTATTATTGTCATTCCTACAGTTGTCACTTGTATAAGTCAGATGCTCTCACCTGTAATTGTGACCTAATGGGATGTTCATATGAAGCATTTAGGTCAGGAACGATTATTAGCATATTTCACGCACACGACATCACATGAACATTCTTATCCAGATTTTAATAAACAAGTCCCCTGACATGTGTCCCAGTACAGTGTGCTTTACAGCTGCACATACACTGACACTAAAGAGCCAAATAAATATCCAACACCACCCCCTTCTGGGATCATTGTGCGCCACAGGCAAACACTCATGTTCTGGGAGGTAAAATATATTCTGTTAACCTGATTGCAGATTTATGGAGCCCCAAAACTGCCGTGTGCAATCTGTTCCCTCAGTTGTACAGACTGTCTATATGATGCTGAATAATTTTTAAGACTATTTGTTGTTTGTAGAACATAGTATGCAGCATTCTAACATCATAAACACACATATAACACTATAAATCTATATGATCAATACATGTTTTACTGAAATTGTTATGGTATAAGTCCAATTTCAACAACAACAAAGAAGAAGAAAAAGAAAAATAAGAAAACAAAGAAGAAAAGGTAAATGAAGAGGAACACAAAGAAGATAATGAAACATGATGAAACAAAGGAGAAGACATTTGAGGAGAAAATGAAGAAAAAAGAAAACAGAAGAAGAAGGATACACCAGTATACATTTCACTCTTCATGTTATTTGGCTAAAGCAGCAGCCCAGAAGTGAAAGGTGCAGACAGTGTAATTGCAGTTTTTCAGACGTGTAGATGTATTTGTAGTTCATCATCTCCATTTAGATAACTATAGTGTATTACACATCATAAAACACCTCTTCGATACAAATGGATCAGGGAAGGGTTATTTTGACAAAAATATTTAGCCGAAGCAGCGGTTCTCATCTTGCCTTAATGTGTATAGTGGTATGTTTTGTGGGATATTACAGTAAGCAAAGGAAGAACTTTTAATCACATCTTATCTGGAGCTTTACGGTTTCTCTGAGGTTGCTAGAAGTGTATGGTTGCCATGGATACACTGTTTTTTTGTTTTTACTTTAGGCAAATGCCATTTGTGTCAGTCCAGTTGGCCTACATTTGGCTGCTTTTGGTGAGACAGCTTTTCTCTCTCTGATGGTCTTGCTCTTGACCAGTTGACTCAACCTCAACCACCATATAATAACAATATAATAATCTCCCCTCAGTAGCCAATATGACTAACACTTTCCATTTGCCTCCCTCCTGAAAAATCTTGTCTTGTCATCTTCCGTACATTTATCAATTTCCTATTTATCTGTTTCCTCTTTGCTGCTCTTAAATACATTACTTTACATCTCTTTTAGATTATGTGTTGCAGACATTTCTCACTCTCAGAACTACCCAACCTTCCTATTAGTTTTACTGTAATTACTGAAGAATTCACATTTTACACAGCACTGTTGAATTATTGATTCTGATTAGTCAGAAGGAATATAGAATTTTCTATAACAGCAGCTCTGATAGTATTGTCGGCTTCAATGTTTATATTTATGCACCCATTCTAAAACACATATAATTTTTGATATTATAAGGTTTTCTCTAAGCAAATGTTTTTTCAACATTTATGGAAGGAGTCTCCAGTGTCAGCACTATGTACTTTAGGTTTTCTGACATGTGAGAGACTTCAGGACAGAGGGCTTTGCAGTTTAATGTGAACATGACAATCTGAATTTGTTTTTGTCTTATTAAATTCAAGAGCGAAAAAAAAGAGAGGCTGGTGAGGGAATGACTGCATATACAGGAACTTGTTTCATCAGGGCTGTCAGAAAGCTCATAAAATTCTGACTTGGTATTCCCTCTTGGAGGTTGCCATCAGTATTTTTCCCATTTGACATGAATGCAGGAAATGGAGGAAAATGATATCAGATTGCAAGGAAAAAATACTTTCCACTTTCCAAGATGGCCACCTCATGACATTTCACTGTTCATATACATGATGTAGCTTTGTTCATGTTTATAGATGACAGGAAGTCACACTGTGTCATAAACTACATCAGTAAGTCTACGTGACATCACTAAAGACCAGGTTATAGTTTGAGGCATAAATGTAAAAAAAGATGTGAGGCTCTGCTGCCATCTTGGCTCAATAAATGCATGGAAAAAGTTTTAAAAGGTCAAATAGATGAATTTGCATGCATTTTTGTCTGAAATTAAAATATCAGACCAGAGTGGACAATGTTAGATCAGTGGAACATCAGATGAAAAAACTGATATTGTGCACTCATTAAGTGCCTTTGCCCCCTAACCTTCCAAACAAACAAAAGAGTTAATCTAATTGAGCGGATAAATTTAATTGCAGCCATGCTCCTCACAAAGAGAGAGAGAGAGAGAGAGAGAGAGAGAGAGTGAGTGTGTGCAGGTCTGTGTTCTTTTCCATGGGAAAAACGTTACCATTAGCTGAAAGGGAAGTTCAGTCTCTTTGGTTTCTAGCTGAGTAAATATTTTTCTATGCATTTTTTATGGTAGGTTTCATTTTAGTCATTCTCTCCCAACACTGAGCGCAATGCCCTCAGTGAGCTGCTGATGGCTGTGAGAAATGTCAGACTGCAGCTTTGGTACCAATTTTAGTACCAATTTTAGGATAGGCTCCAGTTTCCCCGTGACCCTGAAAAGGAGTAAGCAGTAGAAGATGGAGGGATGGATGGATGAAACATCTGTCCCATGTCATATTTTAGGATATCTCACTCCTACAATATGTCATATATTGTGTGTAAGGAGATAATACATGATGGGTGTGTACATTCAAAAAATAGAAAACAGTGTGGTGTGATGAAGCTACTGTTACTTCAGCACATCCTGAAGTGTTTTATTCCTCTTACATTATATATTCCTATATATTATATATATTGTCCACGAACATCCTCTGACGTAATCCCCTATGTATGGAGACGTTTGGGACACCCTGTAGTGACATGACATACTTTTTATTAATTTATGGTTATATTTAATGTTGTGAAACACCATAAAAAAGGTAATTCCTGTTATCACTTACATTTACATTACATTTATTCATTTAGCAGACGCTTTTATCCAAAGCCATCGGGGGCAACTTCGGGTTCAGTGTCTTGCCCAAGGACACTTCGGCATGGGATCACCCGGGCCGGGATTCGAACCACCAACCCCACGATTAGTGGATTAGCGGACAACCCGCTCTACCGACTGAGCCACAGCCGCCCCACTATCACTTACGTTATAGCAGATATAAACTGTTGTTCATTCCCTCACAGCCTCTCTTTTTTCTTTCTCTTGTAGTTAATAAGACAAAAACAGCAATTTGTAATGTTACCAAGAAACAACAGAGCGCAACATCCTCTCATTTCAGAAAAAAAACTACAGCTTAACCTCTGACTGTTACAAAGCACAGACAACTGGAGGCTCTTTCCATAAATGTTAAATAAACATCTCCTTACAGAAATCATCACCATATCAACAATTACACATGTTTTTTTTTTTTTAAATCCATTAATGTGAAGTGTCCACTGTACAAGTCCCTGTGTATGTTGTTACTATAGGAACAATAATGCATTAGAACAAGCGCATTAGTATAAACATTTGATGTGTAGCTGGAACTGCTGCCCGACCTGCTAGAAAATTTATCATCTTCTGACCAAACAGAATTGAGAATTGAGGGGGGAATTTGGGGGGGGGCTTAAGCCCCTGAATCTTTTGCTATTATTCTTTGTGCTTATATTATCTTGATCTTTTATTTAAATGCCCTTCTTTACAAGGCATTTTTCATGCTTCAGATATAGAGTTGAGAGAGACAGAGAGAGACAGAGAGAGACAGAGAGAGAGAGAGAGAGAGAGAGGGCGAGAGAGAGAGAGAGCTATCACATGATCATGGTGTGCCCACCTGTGCCATTACCAAAACGAGAATCATCTGCACTCAGGAGTGTCTGAGAGCTCCATGGTTCAAATGACACTGATGCCTGCAATCTATGATGAGGCCTTGGAATTCAGACATTTTAGCCAATTCCCACTCACTAGCAACATGCTACCAATCTGGGAGGGTGAAGTCTAACAAAGGCTTCAATCTTTTTGAAACGCTGCACTTGGTAGGTAACAGGGCAGATGAACACTCCGAGGAATGCACTAACTTTCCTCTTTTGCATATAAGTGCTCAGAGATACACATGATTGGTTAGTCACTGACAGGGGAGTTAGTAACGTCATCTCTCCCATCCAAAGAGCACAGCTGCTTGAATTTCCCACAATTTCCCCCCAATTTAGCCACAGCTAATTACTGTCCACTAGATAGTTCTCACCTTGGTGGGTAAAGACCATCATCTGCTTCCTCTGACTCATGGGAAGGGCATCATAAGGCAGATGAATGCTCTTGCAGGTAACTTGTTCAATTGGATTCAAGTCAGGTGACAGGTGTTAGAATGCCCCAGTCAGTCTCCTGACTTGAATCCAATTGAAGAAGATTGAAAGACAATATGTTTAAAAGAATGGGCCAAAATCACACCTGAATACTGCAGCCAATTAATTTCTTCATACAGGAATGGTCTTGAAGCTGCCAAAAGGCTTCTCCACTAAGTATTAAACAAATTTCAGTTGGGGTGTTCAATATTTTTTACCTGTGTCATGCCACTTAATTAAACATAACTTTATTTATGGACTTTAATGTTGTGAATTCTTTATATTTCTGGATTTCTTGAGTTAATACTGATGTCTAGTGATAATTTCATGTGAATAACCTCATTGGAAATATATTTACTGAAAAACATATTGACACATCCAATACTTATTTCCCCCACTGTAGATGAGCTCAAAGATGCACTGTTCTGAAAGGAAATGTTGTCCTTCTCACCCAAAGATCAGGACCACTTATGCCTTCAGACTCTCCGTCACAGACAGTCATTGCATCATAAACATTTTGAATTGTGATTTCTCGAGAATTAAACTGATGCGTCACTCAGCAGTCCCCTTCCAGCATTTTTAGAGCCTAATGTTGCAATAACTATTAAGGAATACATTGTGTAGCCTTAAATTATTTATAAGATGCGAAGCAAAATGTGAGTAAAAGTCCTACCTTTTCTAGCTGTTAAGAGAAATCCCTGTTTTTGTACCTTGGACTCACATGTTGAATGATGGATCATGCATGGAGTGCTATTTTATTAGGTCATAAATCAGTTGGACTCATTACAGGAGCAACACCAAATATCATTCATCAGTTATCCTTTGTTTTCATCGAAGCAACACTATTAGAATAAAAGAAAAGTTGTTTTGTGATACTTTGGGAACCCTATCCTTCCTGACATGTCTTTTAACCTGGTCTTTGACTAAATTATATCCTAATCCATTCATCTATTTTCTATACCGCTTATCCTAATGGGTCCCCGGGAACCTGGAGCCTGTACGGGGTGCAGATCCATCACAGGTCACAATCACATACACATTCATACACTTCGAACACTTTGGACATGCCAATCAGCCTACCACGCGTGTCTTTGGACTGCGGCAGGAACCCGGAGTTCCCGGAGAAAACCCCCGAAGCACGGGGAGAACATACAAACTCCACACACACAGGGTAGCAGTGGGAATCAAACCCCCAACTCTGAAAGTGTGAGGTGCACGTACTGACCACTAAGCCACTGTGTGCCTTTGATATCCTAATGTTTAATTGTAAATACTTTGGGATACACAACTAAACAGGTATAATCTGTTCCCTAAAGACAGTGTAGTGTGTGAAATAGAGATAGAATAATTACTTTTCATTAGTGATATAGTGTTATTCATTCAGATTAGTGGCACTAAATAGAGTTGGTGAATGTGTTGATTATTTTATTTATTGATTACAGCCTCCTGTGTGCTGTCTCCATATTCAGCCTTTGAGATATCTGTACATTTTGGCTAATTCAAGCTACAAAAAAAAAAGTGAAGTCATTATTCATTCATCAATTATTTGAAATAGATAGCACCCTGGCAAATATCAAATATTTTTCTTGTTTTACAGAATGTGGACTTGCAGCATCTCTAAAGGATTAAAATAATCCAACTGCAAACAGAGTTGACAATTAAATCCATCCTTGACCTTTGGTTATTATTCACCAGCAGGAGTATTTAACATCCACTCTGCATGCTTAATGAAACCCTTAACCTGTCTGACCTTTTCACATTACCCCATGGATGACAGACCCTGCTGTGCATGGTTCTCTGCTCAGCAACCTAATAAACACCATACCAAAACATAGCAAGAAACAAAAAGATACAGACATATGCCATTTGCACATTGGATACATACTGATTTTTAATAAAATATACGTGTTTGAGAAGGTGATACCAGACAGAAAACATTTATATAATCTTGAGGTTGGGTTGACCAATGATGATATGATCTGACCTTTCCTAGAACTAGAAGGTGCATCTCTGAGTTAATTCTGACTCTACCCAATTCACTCACAGTCATAAGAAATGTGTTTGAAAAAAGACTGATTAAAGATTTGAAACCAAACATTTTTAAGTTCCCTTATTTCCACACTGGAATCCTGACAGTAATCTTCTTTGGTACCCATCGGTCTGTCACCAGTGGATCCCCAAAAAAATCGAAAAATATATCCAGTATATACTTTGCTTCCCTAAAAGAAATAAAACGGTCTCTCTTTAAACATAATCAGATAATCATAATCAGAGTTGAAGCTATAGAGCAAACAAACCCAGTGATGGACACCAAACTCTGAAGGTGTCTATGAATTAACTTCTCATTGACATAACAAGCTGTTTTTTTTTGCCTTATTAACTTTAAAGAAGTAATAATAAAGAGAGGCTATTGAAGCATTGACTGCTTATAGCTGCTATATCAAGTGATAAAAAGAATTAACTTATTTCATGGATGTTCCACATTAAATGTAACTATAAATGGATAAAATGAATGATGTCATTTATTAATACATTCAATATTATAATTGATTGAAACTTCTCTGGTATAAAACACTTCATTACATGTTGTTATGAGAAAATAATAAAGTTTGGCATGGTAATAGAACCCCACTTCATGTCAGGCTGTATCAAAAACTTAATAGCCTATAATAGCCTTTTAATAGCCTTTATTTGTTGTTTTCAATATAGTGGTAGGCCCAGTGCAATGTCTTTATGTAACATACATGCTCTTAGTAGTAACATCTTGCACAGATGAAGAACCATCAAGGAGCATCTGAACTCTGGGCCATTCTCTCAGGCAACTCAGAATGCAAATCTATGTTGAAAATCTGGTTAAATCCCAGAAGGGTTTTTGGTTTATCATTCTGGGGGACCCTTAAAGATCCTCTGTAGAACCTCAAATAGAGGGCTCCCTTATCAGAGAGGTTATCAAGTAAAATGTATAATTTTTTTAGGAAAGGAGAAACATTAACTACAGGAATCATTTAAACAGTATATGGACCCAGTCTTATGGTCACAACACTGCACAATTGAGTGTTTTTCCTCCTTTGGTACAAACACTGCAATCCACTAAAGGTTGTAACTATAGTGGAACTATAGTGGTCATGCAGGCCTTGGTTAAAAGAGCACTCAGCACAGGTCACATCCTAAATGTTCACCAGGGTGCAAGGCAGGAGGTTCCTGAGGACTGTAGGTGTTAGAGACAAACATGAGTGCAGGTTTTAGTATGCAAGAATGGAGTGTGTTATTTATACTCAGCTTGCCATGGGATAATTAATTGGAAACAGGTGTTGGTGCATGTGTAATGAGGCGAGAGGGTGTTGGTGTATTCATAATGAGCCAAGCACGAAGAAGGAAGCTGACTGAAGCTATGGCTGAAGTCACTCAGCTGTCATTCATATTACTTGGAACATCTGTAGTATCTAAGTAATTTTAAATGAATTGAAGGAACCGCCGGGTTTGCTCTTTATTATTATCTCTCTGTTTAAATGTGCTTCTCGTGACACTGGGAGCGATTTTAGCAATTTCCTTCTTCCTTCCTTCTTGACTTTACATAATTGCTGTTTGTCAAATCTCTGAGTGAGAGAGGTGTCGTTATCTTCTGTATAACAAAGATTTTGAGCTACCAGTTTGTTAATGTAGATCATGTCCTCCATTGTGCTGCCCAGTTCCAAGTTATACTTCCCAGTAGTCCAATTAACTAAGCTAAAAAGTGACATTTAATGTAATTTAACTCCAAAGTATAACAAGCTAATTATATGCCTCAATACAGACAATGGAAAATAAGTGAGAACCCCTGGGAGGAGCGACTTTATCCAACCATAGTCTTTATTCTCTCTTGATAATGTCTCTGTTGATGAAGTATTGTGGCTGCACAACAAACCACCCAGTCCCCACTCCCCACCCTCCCCTTCTATGGCTAACTGAGGCACATCTCGTCACATGTAAGGACATAAAGTCTAACTAACTTCTTTGTTTTTCCTTTATAAGAATTATAAATGTGATGATGTGATGAGACCATGTGTTTGCTAGCATATGCTTATATTGCAGCTTATGTTTTGATCTCTAAAAGTTATTGTACAAAAAGTAAAATATTATAACGTTGAACTTACATTAAGTTCTGATTATTTCCATAGTTCTGGCCAATTGGTAATTATCACAGTTCCCCTCTGTGTACTGGTTTGCATGGCAACAAATGCCATGTGCTCGTGTTTATTTTGGTTTCTGTTCTAGTATGTAATGACAGGGTCATGTCATTTGTTTGTTGCCAGATTGTGTTCACCTGTTCTGTGTTTAGTTCTGATTTCTTTATTACTTCTATGTTGTTGTGTCAACATGCCATTGTGAAATTTTGTTGCTAAATTCAAGCTGAGTTTCATGTTTAGTATTTCTGTTGCAAAAGATTTGAAAGGATGACTTTACTAGAACAATGGCTGGGGCATACAGTAGGCCTCTGCCTTTAAAAGAGTCTGGTATAATAAACAATCATCTAAAAATGCCCATCTAAAATGAGACTAAAGTTGTCATTCCATTAGCATGGGGGAAAGACTGCTGGCTTGGTGCATTAAAGCTATAAAGAATTAAAGGGTAATTAGCAAAATCATGTCACCATCTGGAGTCATAAATTCAGACCCAACGCAAATTAATGAGACTAGTCTTTTTTTTATGAAAGACTTTACACAATTTAATTCACTCACTGATGAAACAATTGATTTTTTAAATATAGCATTTCCCATGGGCTTTTAAGCGAAGGAAGACCTTGAATGACCCTTGAGGGTGTGCTGATACAGACTGTAGCTCATGTTTTTCCATGCATGATTTGTTAGTCATCCTCTAACCATTAATCAATGGTAAGTTTTGGACCACAGGACTGCTGTGGGCTGGATATTTCTGTTTCTCAACTCAGCAGTAACAGAGGTATTTAAAAGCACAGAACTGCTGTGCTGAGAAAGATCCATCACATAATCTCTGGTAAGCAGTGGTTTTATAGTGGTCTGTACAGTCAGTAATTATACACCTACACAGTGACCTATATGGTAAATGTGCTTGATGAAATGGCCAGTCTACATATTTTCCAGTAGTTAGGTAATATACTGCAAATAAAAAATAATGTACAGTAAAGTAAAAGGTTTTAAAGTAAAACCTTAAAAAGTAATGTTTTGGAACACTGTTTTTGGTTTATTTTCAAGAAATGGGTTAAAGTTAAATACTTTAAAAATGAATCAAGACATAGTTAGAAGTGAACTGAGAAATGTTGATTAGGATAATAACTGTTTCAATACACCACATAAGTATACAACAGGTTATTAAAGGTTTTAAACATCTTTAGACAGATAGACTGTTTTTACTGCTGCATTTGTTAAACTGTCTCCTTCACCAACATGATCTTTGCAGGAAGATAGCCTAGGCAAGATTAAAACAATAAAAAAAAAAACTTTTCTATGTAATTTTGGTGTGTTACCCAAAATATGTTACCCAATTTGGGACAAAAACTGATTTCCCCTTTTTATCTGGCTGGTATTCAACCACGGTGACATCTGATGGGTTTTTGCAAGATGTCCAGACATGTATTTGTGTTATACAGTATATAATATTAAAACTGTTTTATATGATCTTCTTGAATGATGAATCTTAGCTTATAGTAACTTCTTTACTTAAAGTCCTATTAGAATCTGACAGTGTACTTATATATGAGTTGTTAAATACAAATATATGGGTATTTAATTATTTATTTCCCCCCTTTTTCTGCCAATAGTAAGTAATGTGTAATAAAATGTAAAAAAATCCAACAAAAAAACCAACATCTGTTTTGAACTTGAAGCCAAGAATATATGTATATTTCACTGTGCATTTATATTTACATTTTACATTTATTAATTTAGCAGACACTTTTATCCAAAGCAACTTACAATTGAGAGATACAAGCAAAGCGATATATCAAGCAGAGAACAATACAAGTAGTACTACTGTACAAGATCCATTAATTGAGTTCCAGAAGAAGCAAAGCATGCAGAGTCGAGGTGTAAGTGCAAGAGTAAGATATAGAGAAGTATACAAGAAAATTTGATCCACAATGGATGGCACTGTTTGGAAAATAGGGAATGGTTTTAGAGGCAATCCTTCCTGTCCTGAGCTTAAACTCTGCACTATAACTCCTGCAACATCTTACTATATCTCAGTATGTTTTTGCTTAGACTCTACTTCCTCAGAAAAAATTAAAAAATTAAATGTGAAGTGTTGCAGTAAAAACTTAAGTACCAGGCCTGGTTTTCTGAAGTAGCCTGACGTTACGCTGTCAAAGATATGACTATGACACATTGGGAAATCTATGACCAGGTTGTATCTAAGACTTCTGCAATGTCAATAAACATGAATTAGTCAAGATTCTTGGTGTGTTATTCCATTTATGCCTCCTTACATCAACAATGACCTTATTTGTTTTGCTGGTATTCAGCTCAACAGTAAGTGGCCTGCTTCGCATCTGAATGCAGTTGCACCATTGTTTTTGACGAGCCCATTTCAATATGATATCACTGTGTTATTATGATGCCTGGCATAGATAATAGGACTTATGAGAAGGTGACTGAATCTTAACCGAATAGTGTCTTGGGAAGTTATTGAAAGTAATGAGAGAAGCATTTGGTACTCTGGAGTTGTGTCCACACGTCAGTCTCGTCCCTTAATTCACAAGCCTAAGTCAATTCAGAGCTGTCATTAGAGAGCTATGCCGCGGGGCCTTGCCTAATGAGTTGCTGCTCTTCTCTTTTCACATTACTGAGTAACGATTTAGTCCAGCAGCTCATATGAGTCTTATTACCCATGTTAAACGTATTCCACTTGCCTTTCCTCACTCGATCTCCAAGAACAGGCCACAAGGTCAATAGTTAGATTTGCAGCTCTGTTTTGCCTTCAGGCGTCATGGTGAGCGAGCCATTAATGTCATCATTAATCATTGATGTCACTGAAATTGCAGACTGAACAGCATCGATTCCCACCCAGAAATCAGATGGGCTGGAGCTTAAACAGCTAGTTTGTTTACTGCTGAAAAGACATAATGAAGAGGATGAGGATGTTGTCACACTAATTTGCCTTTTATTGTCATATTCTCTATTTTCATCTGTTCTCAATTATGCTAGGCAATCTAAATATACTATAGGAAAAATATAGTTATTTATACCACAGCACTGTTAAATTCTTGATTCTGATTGCTCAGAAGGTGTTGATTAATTTTCTATAACTGCAGCTCAGACAGTTGTTCAGAAATGGCTTTCCATTTCTATATCCTGTCTTGGAAATTGAACTCATTGTATTTCCTCTACAGGACTGAATTATGTTCATAATTTTAAATCATGAATTAGTTAGGTTATATTATATAATACAACAGTATTATATAATAGTATATTATATAATACAACAGAATTATTGCAAAATTCTCGAATAAAGAGTGTGATATTAGTGAAAATTGTCCAAAATTCACCCTTTCTTCATTCTTTCTTTCTCTTCTTCAGTTACACAGGCTCTGTGGTGGGGAATGGCCTCCAGGCCCAAAGACACAATCCTGAGATTAAGGTCAGAGGTGTGGACCCAGTTTTAACCGAGGCCAAAGAGACTCTGGAGAGATTTAATCAGGTGAAAACTCATTTTGTACACATATTTCTTTGTCAGATGTTGGTCAAGAACATTCGACAACACCCACCAGTACCACGGCCTAAAACAAAGCCACATGTTCATTACACACATGACAGAATAAAAAACAAAACTTTTGAAAACTATATGCCAAGCACTAAATATGCAAATCCGACCATTAAACACTACCAGAACTCTGAGATGCATTTTTGCTAGATTGTATATATTTAAAAAATACACACGTACAATTTGTGCTCATAAAAAAAAAGAAAAAAAAAAACCCATTACAATTATAACCATAAGAATGCTGTTACCAGTTTTGCAAGTATCAGATTACTACTTAACCTAGCTTTTCCTTTAGATTATATATATATTACTACCAGTAATGCAGATGAAATAATGACTGGTGTAACTTTAGTGATGAAGAGTTTTTTTTGCCTTAGATGTAGCTTTGGAGGCAGAAAATCACAAGAATTTGAGCTGCTTGTGTAACTTATCTATATGCAAACACAGTTAAAGTGGGATGTCACATCACATGCAGATGAAAAGTTATTTTCAATTACATTGCAAAGATGGAATGTTGACATACGAAATGAGAAAACTGAAATGAGAGTGCAAATTTGGAAATACAACCAATATGCACAGTAAATAAATGTTCATGGCTCTTTTAGCATGTATCGCAAAATCTATGTCTATAGGAATTTATTGTACAGTAAATCTCACTAATTAATTGTCCTACATGTTTTTGTTTTTCTTAGTTCTTCCCCAACATGTGACCTGGTCAAGATAAAAAAAAAAAAAAACTGGACATGACTGAGCTTTTCTGAAAACTATTTTAAACTTTGGAAGTTCTGTTGTGACCAAGAAAATGCCACTGGCAGCAATTTTAAAACCGGCCACTTTTCCCATTACATGTGAAATGTGAACTGGAGGTTGAGCAAGGGAGTTGGTGGTTAAATGTAATGAGAAGAATTCCATATTAAGGTGTGATACAGCAGTCTGACTAACCGGAGACACAGTTGTTTGTTGGAAATGCATGCAGTTAAAACCTGAACAGGATACAATTCAGACACTTCACTTTATTCAGTAGAGCATAGTTTCTGCTTTGGCAGAAAATGATCTAACTCCTCAAAGATTTATAAAGATTTTATAATTTTTTTTCAAAGAAACACTCTTAAATCTTGAGCTGAAACATTGTGTCCACATGGACATTTCTAGGGTTACATGTAATTGTTTCCTTATTATGCAATAAAGTCAGCACAGTCCCTGTTTTAACAAAACTATCCCACTGGATTATTATGTAAACCCACTGTACACCTCTCCCTCAATGATCCAGACTTTGTGCTCTCTGTCTCTCTGTATGTCCCACTGGATTGGTCTAAAGAAAGCTTGGCTCATCAATAGCGAGTCTCCAGCAGCTGTGTTTGGGAGTTGACTCGGGTCGTTCCGCTTGGCTCTCTGACGCCCTTTTTGTAATGTTTTCCATTGCGCCATTAAAACCAGACACTCTGGTTGTGCATTATGACCCAGAATTGCCCCTCCCTAGTCAAGTGGTGTGTCTGCAGGATTTGCATCACCAATGGGCAAGAGGGTGGGGAATGCCACCGTATATGGTTAAGGGGTCATGTTGTACGTGCATGTACATTGCATTACATGAACTGTGGGTATGTTCACAGAATACTGGAAAAACATAGCCTGCTTGGTTTTGAATTCCAGTCACTAATTATATGTTGTAATTTGTCAGTCAGCTGGTAAAGATGTGACTGCTTAGTGTTCTGTCTCAAAACATTTACTCAACTAATCTTATTCACGTTATAATTGTATTACTAGTATAGAAATATAAATGTTCTGATCATGAGCTACTTTTTATTCTGTATACTATATTCATCATGGACAGTACATATCAGGCTGTTACCTTTCAATATGCATCTTTATCATATTAAGACAAAGCCAATGTCGAAAAAGTTATCTTATCTTAAAGGGATCTTTCACACATAAAATGTAAATTCTGATTAAGCAATACACAACAAAAAAGCTGTGTGAGCAGGATGCTTTAACTTTCACTTAGAAATTAAGGAAGACCACTTTCATTAACATGAACTATGCATTTACACTAGCATTTATATTAATTTATTCATCCTTAGTAACTGCCTGGTCAGGGTTATAGTGGTTTGAATTTGGCTACTAGTTTGCTGAATTTTGGGAAATAGAATCAACTAAATTTATTCAGAAAATATCATGGACAGAAGCAAAAACATGTCTGGTTTAGGCCATGTCCACTTTGGGTTTACAAATACAGATACAGATATGAATCTTTGCAGCACTAATCAACTAAAGGACATATATCTGTATTTACGTGATTTTCTCACATGTATAATTCATTTTCATGTGATCACTTATTATTAACATGATGTGTTTACTTGAATTCTCATGTGAAACGCACCTTGGAAAAAAGCACCTTCATGTTTTTTTCATGTGTTATTCACATAATCATGAATTATAATCATCACATGAATTATATGTGATTTTTTCCAATGTGGATTTGTTGTCATGACCTTTTTACATTTAACTTCCATATCCATTTCTCTTACACCTGTTTCCCTTTTTTTCTAACTCAATCTGACATTCTGGTTCTTTTTTTAATTAATCTTTTAATGAACAGATTGTTTCTGACTTCTATCTCATTTCCTGGATGTTTGAGGGCAGTATTTCTGCCACTTTTATGATTATGCACTTCTGGACTGAGACATCATTGTTGAAACTGATGTAGCCACTTTTCCAACTTTTTTGTTCTTCTAGCTTTTCCAGCGTCCTCCCAACAAGTGCAACCTGTAAGACGACCTTGGTTTTAGCCTTTAAATTTCTCTTTCAGTCCTGGGTATTTCTCCAACCAGTTGAATTCCCTGCCATATATTTTGTGGTCACTTGGAACAACCAATTTATCAGCACTGCGGTTTTCTGCTTCTTATCTATTATTACTGATTTATTGGTTTGAACCTAAAGGTTCCACAAGATCTTCCACTGCTTCCATGATATCCACCTATCTATCTGTTTAGGGTGTTAGTTTGCAGTTTTACTTGAATGTGCACAGGAAGATTTTGTGTTCCGTCCAGGGCAACAGTTTTCCCCTTTTCTTTCTGGTGTCCAGTCTTTTGATGTTGGATTTTGAATGAACCGTGCTAAGCAGTTTGATTTGTTTTCAGGTGATAACACTTGTTGTTTCCATTTATTGACCATCTGATTGTGCCGGCTAGGTATCTGATGGCTGGCAGGGCATACATGTTCATGGATCTCATTGTTCTCATTCAGCTCTCTCTTCAGGATATGTTTTACTCTGTTCTTGGATGCTGCTGTTCTTCTAGTTTCTGCCTCATGGTTTCCATGTGACTGGAGCATGTCCATATATATTTCAGCTGTCTAATATGTCTCTACCCTTGTCAATTTGTTATTAATTTATTTTACATCAGATACAGGGTATCCTGAGTTTTGTGCTTCTAGGGGAGAGTTGTTAATTTTTTGTTTCAAGTGCTGGTTAAATTTATTTTTTTTTTACCTGTTGTTGGACAAATGCTGTTGTAATAGCTACTTTTTCTCTAAAAAGTGAACACTGGTTCTATGTGATTATTGTTTCTCCTATTTTATGGGATTTGAGCCAGAAAAATTAAAGAAAAGCCAAAATAAACTTGGACCTCAATTTTTACCCAACTTTGTTAGTTTTTACAGTTTATCCAAAACTATCTGAATACACATACTATCCTTTTGGTATCTCATTAAGAACTATCAACAATGGGGTGGTGTGACAAAGCAGAGTTACTAATCCCACCACAAAGCTGATTTTTTCCCCCCAATAGCATCACATTTAGAAGTGTTTTATTCCTCTTATTCTACACAAATTCCAATATAAACAGTCATTCCATCACCAATTGAATTGTTATAGAGGTGCTGTTGTAGAAAATTAATTATCACCTTCTGACCAATAAGAGTCGAGAATCTTACAGTTACACCCCTCTGGTTCCATGCCCTCTAGATACAACTATTTATTGGATATACACTGAGTTATCAGTTTATTAGATACACCTATGCTCTGTGTTGCCATCTCAATATCTTAGTACAGTGGTTCTCAAACTTTTCCAGGGCAAGGCCCCCAAATGGCATTAACATTTGACCGAGGCCCCCCTTTTGCAAGATGTCTTTAAAACACATTAACAATACAAACTTCTGAATAAGTCACCCTTTTTATTAATGATTACATTTTACATATTTACATTACATTACATTAGGAATTGATTGTGTGTGTGTGTGTGTGTGTGTGTGTGTGGTTGTCTGAGAGTGAGAATTTATTTTTCACACCAAATTGTTGAGGCCCCCCTGGTGCCCCCTGGCGTCCCCCCAGGGGGCCGGGGCCCCCACTTTGAAAAACACTGTCTTAGTACTTCATATGTACGATTTAGCTTAAGGGCTTCAGAATAATGGAAATTGTGCATCCCTACATAATGCATATAAGGGAAAACTAAACATTTAGGCTTTGGAAAACGTATGAAGATGAACAAGATAAACACTTAATAAAACGTTCCCTTTTCTTAGGAATCACACTGAGTCACTAAATATGAGTTCATTAGTTATGTAATTATGGGTTTGTCATGAACAAACCATGTTTTATCTTTGTGGTTTTGTTGGGCCTTTAATCTTTGTTGAGCTTTGAAGGTTTTTTTTTTTTTTTACTTTTTAGTCTATGGAACAGTTTTGAGCATTGTGCCAACTGTCTTGTACACTTAGTGGTCTGGTCACATGAAGCACACATCCATGAACTCTCATGCTGACTCTTGAATCACGTTCCTCACATGTCTGAAAGTGAATAGCGCAAAGGGCCGGTTCACACATTGCACCAATATGTGTTGAGAAACAAAGCATTTTTACTGCTCATTCCCAAGGGCAAATCCTTTTTGGAGTGCACAGGAAATGTCTACACCAAATGACCATTATTTTTATCTCACTGCAATGAGTGGAGACAATGATGTAACTGTAATTTTTGCACATGTCAAGTTATTTATGAAGCCTCCTACTAAAAAGGCAAATTAAGAGACCCATGTCTCCTCCTTTATAGATTTCTCAAAAACCTTTGATAGGGGAGATTATTTATTCTTGTGACTTATTCATACTGTGTCCTGTTGATCTTAACTGGAGGTTCACACATTCCCTCCTAGATGATTTGTAACTGGTGATCTCTTGCACAGCCATTGCTGTGTGCTGCATGTGAATGTATGCTGGCCATTGCTGTCTGTGAGAAGAATGCTGAATAATTTGACTGTCATTCCCAAGGCCATTCCACACAAGTCTCCCACACATTTCATCTGTTAGTTTCTCAACACTCAGGCACTTACTTTTCACTATAAATACACAGGCTTTTCTCCAGTGTGTGTGTGTGTGTGTGTGTGTGTGTGTGTGTGTGTGTGTGTGTGTGTGTGTGTGTATACAGCAGTAATATTAAAATCACCTGGTTAATATTGTGTAGGTCCCTCTTGTGCCACTAAAGCAGCTCTGACCCATTGGATAGGACTTATTTGTCCAGCACATCCGACAGATTCTCTATCAGATTGAGATCTGGGGAATTTGGAGGCAAAGTGAACACTCATAACTTTTTGGCATGTTCGTCAAACCATTCCTGAACAATTTTCTATAATTATTGCAAAATACATATTTAAATGCTTTCCATTTTCTCTCAATTTCCCTCTCTTTCACACACACACACACACACACACACACACACACACACACACACACACACACACACACACAAGCTAAAACAGTATTGCTGTCCTTCTTTGAGTTATGTTGTATAACCTTTGTCAAGATGAAGCACCCACAGCAGTGGTGCGGTATTATTGGAGGTTTAAGTGTAAGGCCTGCATGTTCAGACACAGTGAGCGATATGTCTAGCCTGTTGTTTGGCCTTCTCTAAATGAGCCTCCATGCTGATCTCCTCAACTGCCAGTGTTGTGGCAAAGCCCAATTGATGAGGTTAGGCTTTCCAAATGGGTCTGTTGTCAAGGAGACGAAATTCTGCAAGAAAAACCTTTCACGTCCTGCATGCTGTCATATCGATCTGTGAATGTGAGAAAGGTGTCCAAAAAGTCAGGGGCTCACACACAAACACACTGCCCCTTGGTTCCTTCAACACAAACAAGGCAGAAGTCTGGCTATTAGACAGGCTGAAATGTGAATGTAAAGAATGATCAGATTAAAAAAAGCACATCATTCCTCACAGTCAATGAGAACTGGAGAAGCCTGGTGAATCTTTTTGAGTTGAAGTGAAGTCTGACTCATTTGTTGTAGGCAGATACTGTATGTCATTATGAGTGATTCCTAAGTATTTATAAGAAGAATTAGACCTCATTATAACAAGTCACAGTCATTAATGCAAATGTTTACCACAGTACTGCTGAATTCTCAAATCTGATTTGTCAGAAGGTGTTAATAAATTTAAAAGCATTATAATTCAGTTCTAATATGTTGAATATCCTATAGTAATAGCTAATGCACCAGACTATGGCAGATTTTCACATAATCTAAAAAGTGTTATTTTACAAAGAAAAACATATAATCATTGATATGGTGAAGTTATCTTGTGCCCTGCGATGGACTGGCACCCTGTCCAGTGTGTACCCCACCTTGTGCCCAACGCTTCCTGGGATAGGCTCCAGGTTCCCCCGTGACCCTGATAAAGGAGTAAGCGGTAGAGGATGGATCTGTAAGTAGCTTTTTTAATTTAACCTTTATGGAAGGAGTCTCCATTGTCAGCGCTTCAGGACAGAGGAGTTTGCACTTTATAGTTTCTTGGTAACAAGATAACTTCAACAGAGAGAAAAAAGAGAGGCTGGCAAGGGACTGTTTATCGCTGTTATAATATAAGAGATAACAGGAACTAACTTGTTTTGCAGATGTTCCAAATCATTAAATGTTAACTATAACTAAACTATAACTAAACTATAACTGTATAAAAGTGTCATTCTTTTATAAATAAATTTTTAATTCTTGGCAAATTGCTGTAGTATAGGAGGAATCAAACACTTTGGGATATGCTGTTATAGGAATATAATCAACTTTGGGGTGGTAACAATAACTCCACTTCATGACATAGTCTTTAGTATGTTTTGTATTTAGTAACATATAGTCTAAGTCTACTGATGTACTTTGGATTTTTTTTCCACAATTAATCCTTTTCCATCTTTAACAAACTTAACAAATGGATTTTTAAAAGTTATTTTGAACCCACATCGCAAAAAGTCCTACCAATATATCAGTTTGGAAAGGGCTAGAAAGAATTTTTTAAAGGTTGCAGATTCCTCTAAACCACAGTGAGAGTCCAAATGAGTACACTGGGGGCAGGGATGAATCTTCCCAGAAGTCACCAGTCTGCCAACATTTATCCAAGGGCAAAGTGAAAACTCATGCAGGATGCCATAAAAGAGCCCAAAGATTGTCCAAAGAAGTGCAGGGCTCTGTAGCCTCAGCTAGGGTCACTAACTGAGACTTCACATTAAGAAAAGTCTCCTGAAATATGGCATTTATGGGAGAGTAGCAATGCAGAAACCAATGGTCTATCCAAGATAAACATGCATGTTTGTGTCACACTTGGGAAAAGAGTGATCCCCAGGCATTTTTGGCATCTATGGAGAGCATTTCACAATAAGAAAATCACATCATGGTGGTGGCAGAGTAACAGTGTGGAGATTTGGATAATTGCCATTATTGAAGGAACCATTTTCTCTACAAGAACATAATTACAGAATGTTCAGACATCTGGCTGTGAACTGAAGATGAAATAGAATTGGGATATGAAGCAAAAATGTTCAAGGACAGAAAAGAGTATGAATGTCTGCAAAAAAAAGTTTTGGAAGGGTCCAGTGTTGTGATTTTATCGCAGCAGGGACCTGAACACTTCTGACTTAAAGCAGCAAAGGCAGATTAAAATTCGTTCTCAGTAATATGACGGGTTGATTTTACAATTATAGGAAGCTGGCCACAGTTATTACTAGAAGAATGGTCAGATATTTACATTTAAGATGACAGTTAATTTTTCACATTACTAACACCAGTTTTCAATATCTTGTTCATTACACAAATTAAAGGCTTTTAATATATTTAAAAAATGAGTACTTTGATTCTGTTATGACATTTGTTATGCATTTTATTAATTATGAAAGGGACAAATACTTTTTTATATCACTGAACATACTAAATAAGCAGTGTTATGTTTTATTCCATAGGACTGTTGAATTCTCAATACTGATTGGACAGAAGGCGTTCATTTAAAAAAAATAGGAGATGTTTATTTAGCATTTCTGAAAGGAGTCTCCAGTGTCACTGCTTTGTAGCATTTCTTATTAACTTCGAGAGAGAGAGAGAGAGAGAGAGAGAGAGAGAGAGAGAAAGGCTAGTGAGGGAGTGACTGCTTATAGATGCTATAACATAAGTGATAACAGGAACGAACTTGTTTCACAAATGTTTCACAACAGTAAATAATTTTTAATTATTTGTAAATTATTGGGAAACAATCAACTCTAACATGCCCAGTCATGTTTTATTCCTTTCTACATGACATTTGCAAATTTGAAACAACAGCAGTTCTAGTTTAGAAACTTTTCTATGATTTACCAAAATTTGACAAAATCCAACCACATCATCCTGATTTGTTCTAATTCATAGAAATTTCTCATGAGATAAGGTTAGACTTTTATACATATTTGTACATATTTTTATACATATTTTTATACATTCTTTTTAGGGTGTTTAGCTTTCTAACAGGGTTCTATATGGAACCCTTGCTGATTGGGAATTGTTTAGGGTTCTGCATAAAAGTTTTAGGGGTCCGACAGAAGGACAAATCTACAAAGAATCTTCAATGGTTCTAGATTCAACAATTAGAAGAATTGTATAGTGTTACATAAATCACAATATGGGTATGAACACAATCAATTAAAATGTCATGTTAAAACAGACTCTGAAAGCTTTCTAAAGCTTACTAAGGCTGAATTAAGAACAGTGAGTACACATGAACTTACCACATGAATTTTCCAACTAGATTCTATGTAGAAGAAGTTTCAAGGGGAACGTTCCCTTTAGAAAATGTTTTATTTAGAACCTTGGTGAACCAAGGAACTGCGGGAAAGTGTATTCCAGCTGGCATGGTTTTCATACATTGTGGTAGTCAGCATAAAACTTATAGGAATTTGTCAAAGAACCTTTTGGAGCAGAAACCTATGTTTATATCTTTTAAGATAACTCATTAGGTAGACATCCACCTAGAGCTGTTGACCATCCAGAGAACCCTTAAAGTTACTGTTTTTTTCTAAACACCTCAAACATTTCTCATTGCCACTATGAACAAATACTGTATATACCTTAGAGAACTGAAATACGGAGTTGAAGTGGCCATTTAATTGAATGAAAAATGAGTTTGTGAAAAGCTGAATATTCATGGTATTTCAGAGAAACAGGTAAAATCACATTTCAAGCAGAGATAACAACCTGACACGGCAAGTAATTGATTACATGCCAGGTAATTAACAAAACCTATGGGGAAGACAGATGCAGTGGAATGTTGCTAAATGAAGTTCTTTTAGAAGGCCATTTGGGAAGAAACCTTGGATGTGAACTTGTATAATGAAATACAGGTAGCGAGCAGGGGAGGGATGAGTCTGTCTGTTGTTCTGTGTGTTCTTCCTGCACTTCTCATACAGGGCTGTATTCAGATTTGAGTTACACACTTCTAGTGAAGAGGTAATATCAAGTTGTGGGCACAGTTAACTGTCAGTGCATGATATTAAAAAAAAAGCAAAATAAAAGGATGTGCTGGAGCCAGTACTATTCTATAAGCTGCCAGTAATGATGGTGTAGCCATATTGTTAAAATAAACCACATTTCCAGTAAATAGTGTGATTATTACAGCTATAACTATTCATGCAGCAATTTATTGGTAATATAATATACTAGACTCAGATGTTTATTTCAATGCTTCCCATTTTCTCATTTGTATATAATCATATTTGTCTTTTTTAAATGTTTTTATGTTACATCATAATACATTTGAGAAGAAGGGGGGGGGGGGGGCTATTTCCATCTTCAGTCCACATTTTCTCACAGATTTTTTTAGGCCCAAAGGCAAGCGCTAGTATTAAGTGTAAAGTGTAAATTGTAGTATAAAGTGGAGGTCAAGATTCTACTGAAAAAACTCATCTTGGACATTTCTTCTAAAGAAAATTCTGGCAATGTTAGCTGTGTGAACTAAATGCAGGTGATTTTAATAGTCTGTATGGGGTGCACAGAAAATTTACTTAAGTATCTGCGTAACTCTGAATATGAGGAACATTTCCTGAATATAGCCTTAAAAATGAACAGATTCTTACTAGAGTAACACCATATGACAGGAAGAGAAAAAGGATTCATTTTTAGACAATGTATTTTTATATTTCTCATATCCGTGCCCTATGTTTATGCAGTATTCATAATCTTGCCACCGCTGCATATGTTCAGAATTTTACTAATATAAAAGTTTTTTTTAGGCTTTATGCCTGAGCAAGTCCATGTGCTATTCTGCATGCCATATATCCTTTGTTGTTGCCTTGGCTGGTATTATAAGCTATTATCTGTGACTCCTGCCCTGGAAGCCTTTGTTAGAGCAGTTATTTGGACTGCGTAGGTGGGTTTGCTTTATTTACCTGCTTCAAAGAGATTCGCTTGGCTGAATTTTTCCTTTAGTTCAGTTTCTGTCAGGTGGCTGCGAAATGAAGGCTGTTATTGTGTGGAAAAGAAATGGGATTTAAAGGTTTGTATTGGAATACTGATTTTTGTTTTAGCACTAAAGATTCATTTGCAGTAGACAGTTGGACACAAGCCAAGAATTAATCAATGCACTGAGCTTGAGGTAGTCCACCTTTAGTGGATGTTAAAAGTTACTTGGTCATTAGCTTTTTCAAATACAAAAACATACAATATCCATTGCCATCTACTGAGGACTAAATAAAAGTTTGATATCTTATTTGAGAAAACATTATTTGTGAAATTCTACTGCAACGAATGTGAGGCCCATTAACAACAGATGTTTTTTTTTAAACAAACTAAAGACAGAAGATGGAATTAGTTTTTAAAAAAATTTTAATACTCTTTGAAGAAGGGCGTGGGTTTTTCTGTTGTAAGGATAAGTCAGTATAAAAATATCAACAATGTCTTCTAAGATTTATTCCATATTTACTCCCACCAAACAGTTTATACTGTGTTTAGTTAAAGTGGATGGGAAAAACCTGAATATGTCATGTGTCTAAGTTTAAGGAGTTTGGATGTTGACAATATTTGTTTCCTTGGTGCTTGGCAAATGTCCTACAGATTATTTCATAACTGTGTCATGTAGCTTTTTGTTTTGAGAACATGCATCCTTTTTTTCCCCAAATGTGATGCTGCCAATATTGTATGAGAGACATATCAGATATCACAAGGCTTCAGATATTCTTGATTATATAAAATACAAATTCACAGACACTGCGCCTCTTTTATGTACATAAATTTACATGTAAATGTTTTCATATGCCAAACTGAACAAAAAATTCCTGCAAGATTTACAAACATTTAATTAACTCTTATGTTCATTGTACACTTAGTGAAACCCACAAAACTGCATAAAAGGCAGAGCTATCAGAAAACCACAAACTGTAAAGAGCACCTCTTAAATGCTCTCTGGATGGGAAGTCAATCACAGCAACACTAGCCAATTGTGGTTATCTGTGAGCTCATGTACGTGGAATAGGGTAGAGAGCACTTTCCTCCCAGTGTGTTACACTGTCCTGTGATGCAGGATGAGCAACAGTTTGAAAATATGCGGTTGGCTGGTTTCATGTATCTTCATGCATCATGCAAGTCATCCCCGGTTGGTAGATGTCTGACTAGTTATTTTATGTCTAGTAAATTATGTCAGAATACAATTTTATGACATATCGCAGGTATCTCAATACATTTAATAGCCTTTTTAAAATATCAGTTACAAATTTTGAAAGCAGATGATTAGTTAACATTTTGCACTGTTTATATTTTGTTAGGTTTAAATCTGTAAAGTTGTCAAATTTTAAACAAAAAAAAATCAAACTCAGAATTTCCTTTTGATTGTTAAAAGATTTATATTTGTTGTCATTAAACCAAAGTATCAACTATATAGTTGTATACTTTAGTCTATAGTTTTTAACAATACAACAAAACTGTTCTGGCAGTTTAACTAACTTATAGTGAATATGTAACAAAATTTTGGAACAGAACTTAAGATGGCGAAAAATTCAACCAAGGTATATGGTGAGGTGAAGTCAAGTACAGTGTATAGAAAGCAGTGCTGGAAAGCAGGTCTCACTTGAATATATACTTCACACATTGCACATGGGGCAACACTATAGACTTGTGGTTAGAAAGGGTGCAGGATAAAATGTAGATTATGATGGTTTTTTTGGTGTGTTACAGGATATGTGGGCTGAAACGGGACTGGATGATGATCAGCATAAACGCTTGAATGTGGACAGTGGCAGCGGAACCGAAACCAGTGGCGAATGTGATGATGAAGACGGGTGTGAAGGTTCAGGAGAGGATGAAGATGAAATAGGTGCATTTTCATTTTATCTCTATGGATGCAATAATTTTTAGTTGTTTTGCCATATCAATATATACAGTTGAATATTTTTTTCCCGAAGATTAAGGTTAGGATTTGGGGCTGGGTTTGCATTCATAACTTTTCTTTTTTATTCATTTAGCAGACGCTTTGGCCCCAGTTCATTAGAATACAGACTTTTTCATCAGGTAGTTACATTTTACATTTACAGAGTAAAAAGGTACTTGTGTAAAGATGCATAAGGGATGATGGATGTGCTTAAATGACGATGGAGTCATGTTTAGTCATCTGGAAATATGTTGTACACTGCTGTCAATTGGAAATCAATGACTTATTAAAAAAGAAACATGGTTGATATTGATCTTCTAAAGGTCAGATTAGGTTGCCAGTCCTGTTTCTTTTCTTCAGTTCTGCCTTCAAAATTTTAAATCAACATACGAGTTCTTGAGGTAAATGTTGCAGATAAATGTGCTTTGATGATGCATTTCATACCTGTAAGTGCTTCAGAAATCATTTTGAAACCCGCGTCTTCAGTGGTTGTTTTTCTCCTTGAAACAGTTTTACAAAGCTTAGGCCATAGACACTTGCTTACTTCTCTACCAGTTGGTTATATTATGCATGGTTTTATAATAGAAAGTGTAGAATATTGCTTGAAACAGTCTCTGACTAGCATTAATGTTGCAGTTGAAAACAAAGGCAATTTCTCAATATGCTTTCTTATGTGATCTTGCATCATTGTGAACTCGTTCTACATCATTATCCAATGCTCAATTCCAATACTCAAGAACGCAAGTACCAGGGACACATGAAATTACCCTGATTTTTTCATGATATCGAGGATGCATCGGATGCAGACCTGAGCGCACCAAACCCACTTGAAGTCCCAGAAGTCATTGCAGTAAAACAACATGATGCAGGTATGGGAAGCCTGACCCATACCTGCAGTTTTAACATCTTTTTAACAACAGTAATCTAAATATAGCAAAATACGCATCTAAAAAGGATGATTTTGATATATGATTTAGATTGAGATATACATATGAGGTTGTTGAAAATTCTAATTTATCCCTCAGAGGTATTTAAGGAAACTATGCTAGCTTCCATCCAGAGGAAACTTGTTGGCATAGTTTTTAGTTAACGTGAGGTCGCAGGTGCAAAGAGAGTGCTTACTACATTAAAACATGCTTAAGTAAATTTTGGTTAGTCAGCCAGTTAACAGTAAATATTTTAATCAGCTGAATTACTTGAGGGAGATGAGGACTCTATCCCACTACTAGAAATGTGCTTGGACGGTCCATTGTGCAACAGGAAGCTCAAAACCATGGGCGTAACCATGCAATGTTGAGGAAATACCAATCTGCCCCCCCCCCAATGTCCATGCCATGGTTACACCCTTGCTCAAAACACATCTCAATTGTCAAAAAGATGCATTCTTTGTCCTCCTGTCCTTCTGAGTTTGTTCTTTTAAGGTAGCCTGGTCATATGTTTGCATTCTTCTAATTGATAAACAGTCAAAGACTTTAGAATTATGACTTCAGTGGGAAATAGGATCATCTGAGGAGTGATCATGTGTGTCAGCAGTATTATACAAACAACTTGAGTTAAGGACATCTTCTGAAACCATTATAAGGGTGCTATTCTTTAGGCTCGTTATGTTTAGTTACATTGCAAAGCTAGATTACCTGCAATTAAATATTTTCAATTCAGCATGTTAAAAATCTCCTTATATTCCCTCACTAAAAAGACTAATTGTCCTCCATAGTCACTATTTTCTCACTTGCCTTAAAAATTGCAACCTGATTGGTCAGGAGGTAAAAATGTGCTTGGTGTTACTGAGTGCTTAAACTTATTTTCTCTGGAAACTGGGAACTTTGGATGCCCCGGTGAGACCAAAAAAATGCTGGCAGCAGCAGAATTTAAAGCATTACATTTAAAATCTTCACTGGCAGTTTAAGAAACGTTCCACACATGCATTATTAAATTGTTAGGACTTCACAAGACTGCAATAATGAAAACAATTACAATTTGAAACAAGAAACACATTTCCATGGTGCTATATATTCCTTACAAGAGTTAAATCTGAAAGATGTTAGGTTTCCACTGTCATGCACTCTGTTCGGGCATTCAAAGGATTTTTCCCCTTCGAACTCCCAAAACTAGCACCGATCAAGACCAATGGAGACAGGTCAATATCTTAGCCAGCTGGCTCATCCTGATTCACGCTCAGATTTCAAAAGCAATCAGTAGTCACTGAGACTGACACAGCACATTTTTAGCACATCAGCAAAAGCTTTTGAACAATGCACACACACACACACACACACACACACACACACACACACACATATATATATATATATATATATATACGTGTGTGTGTGTGTGTGTGTGTGTGTATGAATGTATGGTGTGTGTGTTTGCTCTATCTGTTCCAAGTTGTACAGGCGACTGTACTGATTAAAATAGTCGCCACTGAGGACAACGTGGAAAGAAGTGTCGTTTGTGGCCTACTCAAAGGCATGGAAAAACATGATCAGCAAGCAGTGAAGCCAGTAACCACTGTTAAAACCACATTCTAGCTCAACACAGAGCCTATGTAAAGGGCATTCAGGGACTCTTACGAACCACCTCTGTAGAAAAAGTTATCTGAAACATCTCATAATCAGATGTGGGAGTTTACTAATGATGGCAAACATAAGAACTGGAGGAGATCCATCTCCAGATTTGAGAACATACATTTTATTGAAAATACATATAGTGTGTTTGAAATTTTGACTTTTTGCTTTTGTTTCTTTTCAAATTATTTTTCTGTTGATTTTGCTTCTTGAATTCCTGTTTTATTGTGGGATACACCAACATTTTACATATTGAACAATCATTTAAATACATGATTGTAAAATACTTTTTTTAAAAAACCCAGAATCCATTGGGGAATGTTTTTTTGTCAGTGTTAGAATTAGCATTAGCAAGCTCCCAAGTTTGTTCTAATATCAGTGAATTTTTTCTAATATCAGTGAATTTACTTCATGGCTATATTTGCAATAATATTTGAAAGCTTTTTGGTGATGCATTATTCACATCTGATTTTAATGGTGGTTATGCAAAACATAAATAAAATAATGGAATTGCTTAAGATTGACAATCCACTGACCAAAGTACTGGTTCCATATCCTTATCCTTATTTTGGTGCTGGACCAACTGAACAAGTTCTGCCTTCCAAGATCTGGCTCTTTGGCAGAGAAAAGGTGTTAAATAGTTTGAGATTAGACACCTGGTTGATGGGAAAATAACTACAGGTTAGCCACGTCCAGTCCCTTTACAGCAGGTTAGCCATGCTGAATCCCTTTACAGCAGGTTAGCCATGTCCAGTCCCTTTACAACAGGTTAGCCATGCTGAGTCCCTTTACAGCAGGTTAGCCATGCTGAGTCCCTTTACAGCAGGTTAGCCATGCTGAGCCCCTTTACAGCAGGTTAGCCATGTCCAGTCCCTTTACAGCAGGTTAGCCATGTCGAGTCCCTTTACAGCAGGTTAGCCATATCCAGTCCCTTTACAGCAGGTTAGCCATGCTGAATCCCTTTACAGCAGGTTAGCCATGTCCAGTCCCTTTACAACAGGTTAGCTATGCTGAGTCCCTTTACAGCAGGTTAGCCATGCTGAGTCCCTTTACAGCAGGTTAGTCATGTCCAGTCCCTTTACAGCAGGTTAGCCATGCTGAGTCCCTTTACAGCAGGTTAGCCATGTTGAGTCCCTTTACAGCAGGTTAGCCATGTCCTGTGCCTTAACAGCAGGTTAGCCATGCCGAGTCCCTTTACAGCAGGTTAGCCATGCTGAGTCCCTTTACAGCAGGTTAGCCATGCTGAGTCCCTTTACAGCAGGTTAGCCATGTCCAATCCCTTTACAGCAGGTTAGCCACATCCATTCAGTTTACATCAGGTTTATTTCACATTCACTTAAACAGCTTGTTTGTCAGGAAACAAAGATGTCTCTGCATAAGCCTCTAAAGGACCCAAACAAAAGGCATGGCCAATGTTTATTTGTTCAGGCATCCCTGAGCATTTCAGTGCAAATGTAAAATATATTCAGCGCATCTCAGTCCTGACTGCATTTTAAACAAGGCCCAATTCAGGGAATCATATGCACTGTTCTCAGTGTCATAATACTAGCTAGCTAGTTTCTCATTTGCTAATCTGTTTGCTAAATTTATAGCTAGTCATCAACGGTCAAATTAATATTTACCTATTTTTAAATTGTTTTAACAGCTCTGAACTAGCTAACTATGTTAGAAATGTATCATAGTTTAGCAATAGTTTAAGAGTATAGTTAAAATAGTTTGTAGTAGTAGTTTTGCCTTGGAGTAACATGTAATTAATTGTAAACTTGTCATTAAGGAGATGCTTTATTATTCAAAGACTTTTAATGTATTAACAAGAGATGTTGTTGATTTAAAGTTGTAGGAGCCGGAGTAGCACATAGGGTCAGTTTCTCCAGAAGGAACTGCAAAGCTTTTGACAGTCAGTTATGTTATTCATTTCTAAGAGCTGATCGTCTGAACTGTTGAGATCGTCTTTGCACTGGTTCGTCTTCCTGTCTCTCTATACCATGATCTGATAGTGACTGACAGAAACACACTTTGTTAGGTTTTGGTATGATTTTGGTTATCAGTCTTGTGCAGGAAGAAATAAATGACAGAAAAACAACAACAACAAAAAAGCAATCTGAAGAATAACTTTTTGTCAGTGTCAAATTTTCCAATTTATTCAATCCTCTGACTGTAGATTGCATATGCTTGTGTTTTGACATGTGACCTGGGATTACGCATTGATTGTTTCAGCCTGCTCTCAGTATCAATAATGCTAATATGCTTAAAAGCAAGAAATTCACTCACAAGCTCCCAAAGCTTTGTTCACATTCATTTTGTCAGAAGCTTCCACTGCCCTTAATAGCTGTTTGACCTTACAGTCGGTGGGGGTGAGAGGTGTGACCTACCCATAACCTTCCGGTGTGTTTTATTCCTGTCTTTGTCCCCTTACTTGTCCCTTTTTTTTGTTGCTCCCACAGACCCCTGACACTGCAGTGCCCAAGGCGGATGTGGTATTTTGACTGTAACTTTATATATCCAGTTTATAGAAGCCAGGTCTGATAAGTAGTTGCTGAGACTGAAATCTAGAACCTGGTGTAATAAAATCTCCAAACAGGAGTGTGTGTCTGTGTCTGTGCATACACATCCTGATTTTCTGAATGACAGATGTCCCTGGGTCAACAGGATAGTACGTTCATTTTTATCAGCAAATTTCTTTTCTGTTCACTATTTCGGATGAACATGCTGCTTAGTATAAAGTACTTATTAGCCTTTTAATGAGCTTGTTTAAGTACACTTATATGCTGTACTTATGTAGCACTTTTTAACCTTAAAGGTTTTACACTTTTTTACACCTTTACACTGTTTCTCATTCACCCCCCCCCACACACACACACACACCAATGACTGTAGAGTTGCCATGCAAGGTGCTAACCTGCCATCAGGAGCAACTTGGGGTTCAGTGTCTTGCCCAAGGACTGGCATGTGAAGTTAGGTGGGCTGGGAATCGAACCCGCTCTAACCCTTGAGCCACAGTCGCCCAAGCTAATGTTTGCTAGCTTTATAGTTAACACTGATACTGATAACTGTTAACAATAATTTCTTTATCTTTAGCCAAATCAGGCTAAGTTCACCTATTAGGTGTATAGTTCACCTGTTCTTAATGAAGCTAACCTTAAAACATTGTGAGTCTTATGAATTCATACAAGAATAATGACCATCTTAAGTACATGTTAGTACATGTTTGTTGATTAACACGTAGTTCATGTATTAATTAACACGTAGCTGTAAACTAAATCAAACATGTTCTATAAGAAATAATATGAATTAAATCTGCATAATTTCAAATTGTTTATGTAATTTGCCATATGCTGCTGCATTCACAAACGTCATTGGATGGCGCTGGAATACTTTCATAATTTACACTGATCTTCCTTATCAAACATAGAAAGATGCATTAGGGGCAGTGGTGGCATGGCGGTTAAGGCTCTGGGTTACTGATGGGAAAGGTGGGGGTTCAAGCCCCAGCACTGCCAAGCTGCCATTGTTGGGCTCTTGAGTAAGGCCCTTTATGCACTTAGCTCCAGAGGTGCTGCATCATTACTGACCCTGCGCCCTGACCCCAGCTTCCTGACATGCTGGGGTATGTGAAAAAAAGAATTTCACTGTGCTGTAATGTATATGTGATCAATAAAGATTCATTATTAATAATAAGCACAAATAATTTAATCTCAATACAATCCAAAGATATTGGTGTACATGCCTTAACTCATCATTAGTTTAATGTAAGTATTTAAGTAAGTATTAATTAACGTATTGGTGCACGATTATTCATGGACTTATTGTAAAGTGCTACCTAATGTTTTTTTTTATTAAACAGTAGATTACATTTATATATGAAAAGCAAATGGAGCACACGGCATGTTTTCGAACGTGACAGAATTTTGTTTCAGGGTAGCTACAGCTACAGTGTGGCTATGCTAGTAACATTACAGTTAGCTGAGCTAACCACTTAGCTGCCTAGTGTTATCTTTTTATTTAGCGGTCCAGCTTAAATAATACATCATTATTTTGTGTACAAGGAACCATGGCATTATGCTGAAGAAGTGAAAAAAGACTACATTGGCTGATCAAATCAAACTAAATCTTTGCTGTTTATATACCATGGTTGTGTGTGTGTACTCAAATAATATGAGTTACAACTTATATTATATAATATATAAAAGTTGTAATACAATGTTGATGTTTCATTACAGTGTAACCCATATAGTACACATAGTATGTGTGTGTGTGTATTTACATGCTAGCAAATCTTTAACCCAGTTTCCCTGCTGCCTAGCGACAGTGAGGGTATTGTGGGTGTTTTGTGTGTTCACCTTCTCATGTTCAAATCGCAAGCTGTTTCAAATGCATTATGTGTTACCGTTTGACTTTCCTACCTTTTCCCTAGTAGGCCTTAGCTTGCGTGTGGCAATATTTGATTAATTGGGACACCTCAGGCAGCTCGGGGTCTAAGGGTGAGAGTCCATTGTTCAAACTGCCATCCCGGGAAACCCCTCTAGCCTCATAGGGAAATTACAGGCTTAAAAACATGAATATTGTATGTTGGATATTACAGATCTGTGTGTGAGTTTGTGTACACTGGCTTTGGTATTCGTTGTTGACTGCAAGCTTTAGGAATTTGCTGGTGTGTCTGTGAGAATGTAAGGGTTTGAGAGGGGTGTGTGTTTGTGTGTGCGCACTTCTCCTTTCCCTTTCTTGGGAATTGTGGTCTGGATAATGAAGAACTCATTACCAATTCAACTAGGATTGCACTGAGACAGATAGCTTTATATTGCCTACCTCAAGCCTCAAGTGAAGGTCAAACAATAAGACTGTGTGTGTGTGTGTGTGTGTGTGTGTGTGTGTGTGTGTGTGTGTGTGTGTGTGAGTGTATGTGTGTGAGAAAGAGAGAGAGAGAATGAGAGAGCGAAAGAGAGAGAGAGAGAGAGAGAGAGAGAATGAGAGCGCGAAAGAGAGAGAGAGAGAGAGAGGGAGAGAGAGAGAGGGTGGAAATCTAAAAATGTATTACCTTAGGTCAGACAATGCTCCATTGTCTCCATCTAGCATATATCAAATCACTCGGAAAAAGGCTGCATTATAAAAGAACGAAAGTGTTTGGCACTGTTGCCAGGCATGTATCACTGACTGACTGCTCTCATATTGACTTGGCATTCCTGTGTGTCTGCCTTGGTAATTACCAGATTACTTTTCCAGCATCAAACACACGAGCAGGCATGCTTCAGCTGCCTGGTAAACTGTGATTACAGTGACCTCACTTCCAGTGAATGTGCCGAACACACAGCATCAGCACTCACCTGCTTCTTTCTCTGTAGCCTTTCTGAGCTAAAACAGTTTCATATGTGAGCGCTGTGTTCCTAAATCTGCGGTTTTAGTCTCTTGCATGTGTTTTCCTGCTCTAACACACCCAACTTGGCACGTTACATCATAACGAATCTGTTTGTCAGGCGTGTTGAGGTGTGTTTGAGCAGGACAGAACAAAAACAAAATCTTTTATTCATCACAGTCAGGGTTGTGCTGAATCTGCCACGTATTCGCAAGGCTGGAATACACCCTGGTTAGGATACTAGAGCACCTGCCCGCATATTTTCTGGAGGTGGGAGGAAAGTGGAGAACCCGGAGGAAACGTGGGAAAAACATGCAAATCCCACACAAACAGCAACCCAAATTTAGGATCAAATGAGAATCCCTGGAGCTGTAAGGCTGCAATGTTACCTGCGGCACCACCCTGTTTATACTCAGGGGACAAATTAAAGTAAAAATCCACAAAAAAGTGTCTTTATGTTGCTTTCAGAACTGCTTCAATGCGCTTTGACATTGTTGCTACAAGGCTCTTGAATTGTACTGGAGCGATGAACATCATTCTTCCAAAATATTTCCCCTTAATTGATGTTGTGGTGATGGTGCTGCAGACCACTGTCTAACACCCCACCACTTACATCATTTTCATCCTCTTCATACTTATATGTAAGAATGTGAGCGTTATATTGTTGTGTATATAAATCTGATAAAATATTACATATGTTTAAGAATAATTCGGTAATCTAAATAATTGGTCATAATTTGTTATATATGAGGATGAATCAAACAAAAGCCTTAATTTATTTTGCATAGTTTGCATTGTTTACTGCAAAAAATGGTCTCTCTAAAAGAAAAAAACGTAATCTCCATTTCATTCGATGCAAATGTTAAAGAGTGTCTGGAGTGTCTAATTTCTCTCATTTATATATGTCACACTTTTAAGGTTAATTTGATTCACCCTTGTATTTAAAATAGTATACATACAATAAATGTAAACCAATTGTCATATGTTGTGTAACAAAATATGAGGTTGCACTCAATTAAAAGTAGCATAAATCACAATCAGGCCCGTAATAAAAACGTTTCAAAAGGTTGAATATATATATATATATATATATATATATACACACACACACACACACACCGTATTTTCTGCACTATAAGGCGCAGGTGTTATAAGGCACATACGGTTGTTAAGCCAACCAGTCGCACAACATTTTTACAGATTTTGGAACTCAGTCCACACATAAGGTGCACCGGATTATTACGCACACGGCCGATTTTTGAGAAAATTTAATGCATTTAGGTGCGCCTTATAGTGCGCAAAATACGGTATATAATATACAGACATGGTATCAAGTATGTCAGAGCCACAACCTCACACAACACAACCTCCTAACCTCCTTTTACTAGTTTTTACCTTCTTCTACTTCAGTTCCCTCCAGATTTTTGTCAATTTTTAATTTAAATGTTATAGTCATTTGAAATCCACATGTAGATCAGAAATGTTGGGTTTTGCGCCTTACCTGTTATTAATAGGTTACTTGTCTATGAGTACAGACCTAACAGCTCATTTCTCGTCTGCTTCTGAGCCAGTTCATTTCTGGTGCAGCTGATTCACTGACTATGTTCACTCAGCAAAGTCAGCTCAGGTCTGCATAATGTTTATAACATTACAATGCACAAACCTTATTTAAATTCATTCTTTCATTTTTGTTTTTATAAATCAGACAATCATTAGGAATAAGAAATTGAAGCTAAATGATAGAAGCAATTTGCAGCTTGTGGTCTGAAACATTGCACCCTCATAAAGCTATATGCAAAATAAAATATTAACAATTACTACTGTTTTTATTGTAATGCAACATTATTTTCCCCCTATCAGCTCAGACACTTAGTCTGAGCTGATAGGGGGGAAATGAAGCCTAAAGTATTTCTTTTGTATGCTTTCTTTTGTATCATTCTTTTGTATCCATGATTATATAGAAGACTGAATTCATTATAACTCTTTGATGTCCCGCTGTGCTTGTCGATCCCCTGTGGCGGATACATTGATGGAGCTGGCATTGCTTTGCCGTCGCTGGGGTCACATAAATGATGTTGTCTTTTGGCATCTGCTCTTGCTGCTGTAGCTGTGAGTGCGTGGATGAGATTTTTGTCTTGTCTAATGAACATCAAAGTGTATTATTAACACATCATACCTACTTAGATCTGTGTGTAGCATGGATGTATGAACAAAAAACCTTTTGTCTGGCATTATTTGCTGCTGACATTTGCAGTGATCCTCTTCACTCAAATGTGGTCTGCACTTTATCCTACAGTGTGCACAGCTGTGAATACACTTCTGTCTCCTGTATTAGTTTAAGCTTAGACCCTGGTCTAAAAGCAGCCTTCACAGGCTCAGAGGATTGACTAGAAATTGTGTGAATACATTTTTTTTCTTAATGGTCACATAAGAGCACATCATAGGCTGTATTTGGAGTCAGTGACTTAAGTTCAAAAGATACATCAGTATTTAGATGGGGAAAGTTCCTCATATTTAGAGCAATGCAGGTAGCTTTACACACTACTGAAGAACCCAGATGACCCTGAGTGAACTTACTTGTGAGTTTAGATTTGTGTCTAGCTTGGGCCAGGCAATAAAAAATAAGAAATGGAGAAAATATAGTTTAAACCATAGCTTTTCAGCTTGCCCAGCACTCATGACTTTTTTGGGCTCATGTCCACATACACACTCAGCTTACTGTGCAAGAGAATGAGCACGAGAGACAGACAGCCCATTAATACAGCAGTGCTAATAAGTGTCAGGTGCCACGTTAAACCAATCTCCTGCTGCAGATTCCCTTTAAACTACATCCCCACTGGTTACAATCTACTGAGTTTTCAGGTCAAGTGAATTCAAGCAAACTCCCCAGAGTTTTCTTTTTTTACATCGATTTATGAAAATAAAATAAATCTAAGGTACCTTAGCTACATGTGACACAAACTCAGGGCAGTTCCCCTCCACGCCAGCAGAGGTCGCAGTCACCAGAGTAGTGTGACCTCTGCTAATGTGAGCTTTGTTCATTAGCTGTATTTGGACTCTTTAGAAAGCTCATGTGTATCTATTAATGTGAAATCGTTACAAGTTTTGAGCCTTGTTAAATATGAACTGCGTCCAAATATTCATACTACCCAGTAGATGAAAAGTAGTATGACAAAGGAGTAGTATGTCTGAATTCTCAGTATTTATAAAACAGTAGCCAAGAAGCGGCTGTGGCTCAGTCGGTAGAGCGGGTTGTCCACTAATCCACTAATCGTAGGGTTGGTGGTTCGAATCCCGGCCCGGGTGATCCCATGCCGAAGTGTCCTTGGGCAAGACACTGAACCCTAAGTTGCCCCCGATGGCAATCTAGCACCTTGCATGGAAGCTCTGCTGCCATTGGTGTATGAGTGTGTACTTGTAAGTCGCTTTGGATAAAAGCGTCTGCTAAATGAATAAATGAAATGAAATGAAGAAATACCCAGATGACCTACTGCTTCTGCTGAGATTCTGCAGAAATAAAACAGTGGACATAGTTGTCAGAATCAAAAATGGCCGAAGGTAGTGCGTCGGCTCTTTTTAAGCTGTAGGTCATGTGACAATGCCAACTTGGTGGATGTAGCATGTCCAGATTATATTCATACTACAAACATATACTGATCAGTATGTACTGTATCATTGGCCGGGCTGAATCGAATGCAGTAGGTACTGTCACAGTACATGAAGCCATTATTCGGTTTTGTACCCTTGATTCATTTATTAGTTTGTTCTTCGGTTTGTCCCTTTGGACTGTTGACTATTGGATTTCCAGCCATTATTACCCTTGCGTGTCTAATTGTCTTGACTTTCTTGTTGCAATTTTACTTTGTTTGCCCTGACCTTCATTACAAACATTCTGCACATGGATTCTCAATCACTCTCCCTGAGTCTGACATGTTACACTACCTTCATCATGGATCATCAATTCTGGAAACTGCTAGAACCTACTGCAAGCGCAGCACCTCACGACTTGACAATTGTGTTCTTGGCAAAAATCCAGTATTACAAGTTCATTTTTACATTATTGCTAGTGAGAACATGCAAGGAGAGTTTCAGTTTAGGAAATAATAACCCTGACATGATGCCAGTGCCTGATCCTGACACATTTCTTCTTCTGTAGTTCCTCTCACCCTACCGATCTGCTTGATTCATCCTGATGCTCTACTTCTGGCACACCTTTTTCTGCTGCCGCTCCCACATTTTTCTTGAAAGATTTGCATTTCCCAAAAACAGTTTAAGTCCAAGTCTCACCCTTTCTTCAGTGGATAATCTCACCTGGTTACTGTAGATTTTTACTAGGTACTGTAATCATGTCCTGTTGCTCATACTGAACATCCTTTAAACACACTTCTTTATTCTACTTATTCTATCCCTGTGTACTGTATAACCTCACTATTTGGAGTTAGCCAGAAAGGGCTTCCCTTCTGAGTCCGGTTCCTCTCAAGATTTCTTGTCATCTCTGGGACTTTATTTCTCATCACTGTCACCTCTGTGTTGCTCATTAGGCATCTAAATATAAGCCTGCATATAGATTTCTGTAATGCTCTTTTGTGTCCATGTCTACTGTTAAAAACACTGTACAAAAACAAAATTTGAAAAACAAAAACAAAACAACAGGTTTATGGTGCTAAAATATACATGTGTGTGTGTGTGTGTGTGTGTGTGTGTGTGTGTGTGTGTGAATGTTTTGGCTATACACAGGTGCACACTTGCACACACACTAGACATTTTGGCATATGCATCAATTTATGAAGCCAATCTGAGATTTTCATAGATGGTATGCAAATTTAAAATTCAAAACACACACACACACACACACACACACACACACACACACACACACACACACACACACACACACAAATGTACAGGGTATTATCTTTTCCACACCTCTCCTTCCACTACAAAGGAACCCCTGAGGCATTGCACCTTCAGTGTGAAACAGATCGCCGGAGCTCTCTGTTCTCATCAGTGTCCGTGGCTCCAGATCAGAGATAAATGACTCCTTTGTGCTTTGTGCAAATAGCACCGTGGTTATTTTGTAAGAGGTCTGGAATCATGTTTCGTACAGTAGAGGTGTGGCTGCTCCTTTGTCGTCTCGTTTCCTCCACCTCTTTCATTCCTTCTTTGTGTGAGAGGCAAGTTTGGTCAGCCAGTGACAAGAAAGTACAGTATAGGAGAATCCAGGTTGGGGTAGAAAATAGGGTATTAGCATTCTCAAATTAAAACTGAGCTGATACTGGAAATTAAATACTCAAAAATGGAAGGTTTTATTCCTGTGCAACTTCAAGTGAAATTGCTGCCATTAAAAGGAAAATGAAAAAGAAAAACAAAGACAATAATGATTCAACCAAAGCAAAAAAAAAAAATTATTAATAAAAGGGAACATAATAAAAAAGCTTCAATTATATGAAAGCATTATGGTTAAGCTTTTTAGCATGTATTTCTGTATATACACACTCCTCTACAAGAAGACCATTTGGGATTTATTATTATTTTTTTAAATCAAGTGTTTCTGTTCTGAATAGCAAACACAATAAACAGAAAAGCTGTATTTGACATTAACCAGTAAAACCTTCCATTCTGTCATTTGTCTCTTTGTGTTGATTGGATGATGTGCTGATAATGATAATGTCACTCATGTGCCTTTGAAGCTTAATAAATGATCCCCAATGCAGACTAAATCTAGTGTGCGTGAATCTAGAGTCCGGGTGAGAAAGAAATCAGCCCTATCCTTAACTCAACCAAGACCAATCTGTATATTTTTATTTACAGCCATTAGGGGTGATGTTGTACTCAGTTCCACAAAAATCCACAACAGTCCACAATTTATTAATAGTAAATAAGTTTGACAAAAAATGACGTGTATATATATATATATATATATATATATATATATATATATATATATATATATATATATACACACATTTCATGACAGAGAGGGGGGGGGAATTGTCAGATGTCATTATTGGTCACTGCTTTAGCCAATTACATGTCAGTGCAACCGTTATGTGTTGATTGCCTCTTCAAAAGACGTGGCCTTGGGATTTCGGCTGTCCACAAACTTGCATCCTGTGTGTCAGCTGCTGTCTGACTGTACAAACAATACCAATGTGTTTTTTTTTTTTTGCGAATGTAGAACTAGTCATTACAAGCAGTTAGTGTCCAGTGTTATTAACAGCTCGGATGAAAATGAGAAACATTTCACTAGGTATAGCAAAAGTGGCAGATTGTTGGAGAAAATACATCACAGTCACTCGGTGCAGTGAAAATAAGATAATAAGATTGATGTATAGATGTACACACACACACACACACATACACACATACACACACACACACACACAAACACTGCAAGCCATAAATAAATGCACGTCGACATATTAACTGATCAGCATACTATATAGCCACACCAGTGCAATCATTTATCAGGCAGTGACACATTGTGATGCAGCACTCTAGTTACTGTGTGTGTGTGTGTGTGTGTGTGTGTGTGTGTGTGTGTGTGTGTGTGTGTCTGTCTTGCTCTCGATGGTGTATGGTTCTTATCATCTGTTGTGCATTAAGCATATGATAGATTCCTTCAACACACTGTCACATAAAAAACCATCACAGGTGTGTGTGTGTGTGTGTGTGTGTGTGTTTATTTGATGGAGCAGTGCTGAATCTCAGGGATTTCACCGTGTAACACCTGCACACATACTAGTGGTGCATGAAAAATTGGGATCCTTGTTCTGTCTCTCTCTGTCTTTCATTTTCTCTCTCTCTCTCTCTCTCTCTCTCTCTCTCTCTCAGTATTGCTATCAGTCTTCTGTAATTCAGTGTTTCTTGCTCTTTCCTTTTCTCACTCCATCATGCTTCTCTCTCGCTATATATCTCATTCTGTTTTTGTTCTCTTTGACATGCTCGTCTGTCACTCATTGCTTTTGTCTTATTCATTCTCTCTCTCTCTCTCTCTCTCTCTCTCTCTCTCTCTCTCCCCTGCATCAAAATTGGTTGGGTTCACACCACTATATTCTGGAAGCAAGAAGTGGTGACATGAGGAGGACATTGTTCTGAGTAACTAATCTTTAATGAACACCTTTAAAATAAGACACAGAATCGTTATTCTGACTACATGAATATACTTCATAAAGCTAATACAATGTCTCTGAGCAGTAAAAAAAAAAACCTGTTAAAACCTGTCTGTCATATTCTCACCTTCCTTGAACCGTGTTTCTGGAAAACAGACAACCCACTTTCTCATTTGTTCTGGTTCTCTGTGGGATTTTTCTACTGTGTAACACACCGAAACTTTCCCACCACAAGAAATGTAGTTGTGTGGTTTTTTTTTCTTTATCTAACTCATTTTAGGGGGATTTCACAGAGCAAAACCTGTCTCTAAATTAGCTTTTTTATTTAATTATTAAACAAACAAAAAAACAAAAAAAAAAAACCCAACAACACATTATCGTCACTGGATTGAAAAAATGTTCAAGGTATCACTTTGTTCAATCTTTTTCTAGCACAGCACTGCTGAATTCTTGATTCTGATTCATCAGAAAGTGTTGATTGATATTCTATACCAGCTGTTCAGACAGCAGTGCAGCTGCAAATCACAGGTTTATATTAATGCACTCATTCTGATGTTATCATTTCTATAGCAACAGCTCATTCACAGGGACTTGCAAGGTGGGCATAAACACAAGGTTTATAAAGGGCGCTCCACATAAACAGATTTTTACAATGTGTGTAATTATTGATATGAGGACGTGAGAATTTCTCCAGTGTCAATGCTTTGTAACACTCTGAACTTCAAGAGGAAATAAAAGACAGGCTGGCGAAGGAATGACTGTTTATCACTGCTGCAATGTAAGTAAGAACAGGAACTTGTTTCATGAATGTTCCACAACATTAGACATAACTATAACCAGATCAAAAGTATGACCTGCCTTTCTCTGCTATTGCTGTGGTATAAGAGGAATAAAACACTTTATGACATGCGGTGACTGAAACATGATTTTGGGATGGTAGCAGACTCTTAAAAACAGATGTGTTAAAAATTACACATCATGTGTTCATTTTTAACACTCCTGCATGTGTAGTTAAGGACAACACGTTTTGTGTTGCTTTCAACACAATCAGTATGTTAGTACATTTACTGTTTTCCAGTGAATACATTTTCGAGAGCTTTTTGATATCACAAACTCAGCCAGGCATTTTCAGCCACGTTAACGCTAAATAGTGATGAACGCTAACTTACCGGCGGTCATTTGGTTTCGTTGCCTCAGGACTTCGACTCCACTGTCATAATCAAAAGCTCAAAGCAACGAACATTCACTTTGAGGCGAGTTCAGAGTTGGATGATGACGTCAGCAGCGCAGTTCGCAACGTGATTGGACAATACTTTAACACGTGTTGGTGTGATTTTTTTTTTCCTTTTTTTAAAACACATTTATTGGATAATTTAACACAACATGTGTGAAAATAGTACACAAAACGTGTGTAGGATATTAAGACATCCTTTCTGAGATTGCAGAAACTACCCTTCATCACCCCACGCCGTCACTGATTAATTTCTTGACCTTCCTTGAAAGTAATAGACTTTCTAACTTCTGAGACTAGTCTGTCTGTATCATTGACACTGTGATCTTTGCTGTCTTCTCTGCCTGACTATTCCAACCTCTCTATTGTTATCTTTCTCTCTTCTATGACTGACTGTGTGTCTCTGTTCCCACAGGCCGTCTCATCCCCTCCTTCTCAACTCCCTCAGTGCAACAAGGTTCAGGAGCATGCAGTACAGACTCCTCCTCTCTGTTCTCTCTGTCTCTCTTTCTCCTGCTGCTGTGTCTCCTGTAATCCACATAAAGCCTCAAGGAAACAAAGAAGGACTGAAGTATGCACTTGCACTGGACACTTAGATGTCTACATGTTGATCCAACCCTCTCAGTCTTGCTTAGCTGCTCTCTACACTAAAACCTCCAGCTCTGGAGAAAGTGCCTTGTTTTTGATTTCATTTCTGTTACGATTTTGCACTTGAGCTTGTGTGTTGTTGCCTGCTTTGTTTTGAGTGGCAACTTATAGTCAACTCCAAAATCAATGTCACCCTTCAAGGCAAAATAATGATTTAAATTTCGCAGTGTTGTTGAGGTACTTTCTGACACAATATACAAAGTGCTGCTGAATTCTCAATTCTGATTGGTCAGATGGTGTTGTATAAATTTCTATAACAGCCGCTCTGACAGTAATGCAGCTGCAAATTACAGTTTATATTAATGCAATCATTCTAATATGTTATCATTTCTATAGTAACAACTGCTCCACAATCACTGATATGGTGTACTTTTCTATAAAGAGAAACCTTAAAGTTTTGACATCTTGAGGACAGAGGATTTCACACTTTGTAGTTTCTCTGTAATATGTTTTTTTTTTGCCTTATTAACCTGAGAGAGTAAAAAATAGATGCTGGTTAGGTAACGACTGTTTATAGCTGCTGTAACGTAAGTGATAAAGTGATCTAACTTGTTTCATGGACGTTGCCCAACATTAAATGTACCTATAAATAGATGAACTGTATCATATGTTGTTCCTTGGCAAATTGCTGTGGTATAAGAGGAATAAAAAGTCTTTTGGATGTGCGGTTATGGGAGAAAACCAACATTATGGTGGGAATAGTAGCTTAAAGCAGTTGCAGCTCCTTCTTAAAGTTTAAAGCAGGAGTTATTAGATATGATTCAGATAATATAGTTCCAGTGTGATTTGTGCAATCTAAACCGACTCATTCTGATATTGTTAAAAAAAAAAAAAAAAAAA
>JAFFST010049911.1:20664-35295 GCA_022414735.1 Noturus placidus
CAGTTATAGTAAGGGGGGCAATCACTTTTTCACACAGGGCCATGATGGTTTGGACTTTTTTTCACCTTTAATAATAAACACCTTCATTTACAAATTGCATTTTGTGTTTACTTGTGTTGTCCTTGACTATTGTTTAAATTGGTTTGATGTTCCGAAACACTTAAGTGTGACAAACATGCAAAGGAACAGGAAATGAGGAAGGGGGCAAACACTTTTTCACACCACTGTAGGTAGAGAGAGAGATAGAGAAAGAGAGATACATAGATATAAATAGAGAGAGAGAGAGAAAGAGATATAGATAGAGTATAGAGAGAGATAGAGAAAGAGTTAAATATAGATAGAGAGAGATACATAGATATAAATGGAGAGAGAGATAGAGAAAGATAGATATAGATAGAGTATAGAGAGAGATAGAGAAAGAGTTAAATATAGCTAGAGAGAGATACATAGATATAAATAGAGAGAGAGAAAGAGATAGATATAGATAGAGTATACAGAGAGATAGAGAAAGAGTTAAATATAGATTTCTACACTGCTCGTCAAATCAACCTTGGTCAACTGCAAGTGATATTATTGTCAAGTGGAAATGTCTTGCCTTGGCTAAAACGAGCACTATGGTCTGTAACTGTCTGTCAGGAGTCAAAAAGCAAAGGTTGCCATGGCAGAATAGTGATACATAAGCCTATGATCACCAAACACAATGCTGATTTTTTTTACCCAACCTTTCCTCCATTAGCACCTTAGCAAGAAATCTGAAGGTGAACATGTTTTCGGCATGGCATATAAAGCAAACAGGTGGATCTTTTCAAACTGTTGTTCAATCAAGGAATGTGTGAGAATGATGAGCAAGTTCAATTCAATTCGACATCATCACAAAGCAGCTTTACAGAAACCCAGGTGTAGAGCTCGATCCCTAATGAGCAAACCAGAGACGACAGTGGCCATGTAATCTCCCTGGGATAGCATGAGGAAGAAACCTGGCGAGGAACCAGACCCAAACAAGAACTCTTACTCTTCTAGGTGATGCGGGGCAGTGCGATTAATAATCGTTACAGTATACAATAGTACAAGAGTAAAGGCAAATTGATCAAGAGGCGATAGACCAGGAACCCATGTGGTCAGAGTAGGAGCCTCTTAGAGAGGAACCTTTTCTGTGGGGAACATCGTTCATCTTAGCTGATGTATCACTCCAATAAACAGAAAGCCCTAAACCCATCTTCATCAGGTACTTTTGGGATTAAACAGAGTGCAAGACCCAGTCATCCAACATCGGTGTCTGACCTCACGAATGTTCTCGCCTCAGAATGAAAGATTTAGCAGCGATATTGCAGCATTTAGTTAAAAGTGATCCAGAACCACAAACAAACTCCTTATTAACATTACCATTGATTTTCAGGAAAAAGTTCTACAGGTAATTTTGGACATTTAGTTTTATTTCTATAGCTACACTCAATAAAAAGCAACACCTGTTCATTCGTTACACTTAATTATCATTAAAACCGTACGCAATTAAAGTGATTTGGAAAAATAGCAGTAAACCCTCTCCACACACATCCAGCATGAGTCTGACGCAGGCACAGCATGCAACATTGCTTTTTTGAGCGTGAGACCATGGCGGACAGCAGTGAGCTGTCAGTGGCGCTCCCCTTCCCCATGGCGCTCAGGAGATTTTCAAACCTTCCAAGAGGATCAAATTTAAAGTGTGGTCATATTTTGGATTTTATAAAATTGCTGAGGGAAACTTAATAGATGATGGTAACCTTGTCTACAGAGGTTGCCAGAAGAAAGTTGCTGTGAAAGGGATTTTGGCGCATCATTGGCGCTTTTCCCTCTTGCTTCTAAATCACTTCAGAACCTGCGTCTCCGTCAGTCGGCTCGCCCCGCTCTTCCCGTCAGTCGGCTCACCCCGCTCTTCCCGTCAGTCGGCTCACCCCGCTCTTCCCGTCAGTCGGCTCACCCCGCTCTTCCCGTCAGTCGGCTCTTCTCGTCAGTCGGCTCACCCCGCTCTTCCCGTCAGTCGGCACGCCCTGTCAGTCGGCTCGGCCCGCTCTTCCCGTCAGTCGGCACGCCCTGTCAATCGGCTCGCCTCACTCTTCCCCTCAGTTGGCTCGCCCCGCTCTTCCCCTCAGTCAGCACGCCCTGTCAATCGGCTCGCCCCGCTCTTCCCGTCAGTCGGCCCGCCCTGCTCTTCCCGTCAGTCGGCCCGCCCCATCAGTCGGCTCGCCCCGCTCTTCCCGTCAGTCGGCTCGCCCCGCTCTTCCCGTCAGTCGGCTCGCCCCGCTCTTCCCGTCAGTCGGCTCGCCCTGCTCTTCCCGTCAGTCTGCACGCCCCGCTCTTCCCGTCAGTCTGCACGCCCTGTCAATTGGCTCGCCTCACTCTTCCCCTCAGTCAGCTCGCCCCGCTCTTCCCCTCGGTCGGCTCGCCCCGCTCTTCCCCTCAGTCGGCTCGCCCCGCTCTTCCCCTCAGTCGGCTCGCCCTGTCAATCGGCACGCCTCACTCTTCCCCTCAGTCGGCTCGCACCACTCTTGTACCCCTCAGTCGGCTCGCCCCGCTCTTCCTGTATGTCGGCTTGCCCTTTCCAGCAGACTACTGCTGTTCTGTGCTACAACTCGAACTCATTCAGCTCATGCTGAATTGAGCAGGCACATTGTTTTTAATTGTAGCGTCCTTTCTCTAACTAAAGTAAATTAATTTTATTACTACAAAAAAGTAAAAACGACAGTGGGGGCGGTGCCACGGGGGGCAAGTAATGTAATCGGTGTGCGGCCGAACACCGTGTAACACAGACTATCGCAACAAGTATAGTGACAACCATCCATCACATTATAATCCAATATAAAACCATGATTTCAGTGTTTATATCGGTACTTTTTTCCCTACATTTTCAGCACATTTTAACAATACCGTGATAATACTGATAATCATGATAGTTTTGGTCATAATACTCATGATACACAACCATGGTGAGCAGAAAAGCATCGCGAAGCATACAACACATTAAACCATGAGGCTGCCCAGTTTCAGTGAGCCCTTGCGCACTGTTAACTCCGATTTTAACAACTGAGGATTAAAACAGCTGGGGTATGTTTATTAATCTTCACTTATGCACTGCAGACTTTAAAATCTTTAAAAAAATACAGCAAATACAGACTAACATAATACATCATTTAAAATAACAACACTCATACAATATTGTTACAGATATCCAACTCAGTTATATCTATCTAAACTCAATTTCTTTAGCTGAAGGAACTGAACAGATGTTTATGTAACTCTTTATATTAGTGCTATTTATTGCTGATATTTCTGAACCGCATCCCATCAAAACAATCCATTTTTTCATCCCTGCAAGCATCCAGCTGTTTCAAGTCCCAACTCCTGAGTCACCTTTGCAGAACGAGACCCAGACAGTCTCAGACTTGAGCCTATACACCTGATATAAATAATGATTAGAGGGGAAAGAAACAGAAGGGGATGTATGCGATAATCATACTGCAGTGCCTGCTCCTGCCCTTACTGAAAGAAAGGTCTTGGAGCCTTTGGGGAAAAAAACGATCTACATCCAAAGCCAAGTGGAGCACATACTGTATACAGAGAGAAACATGAAATAACTTCTTGGTCTAATGCAATAACAACATATAGAGACAGACAAGTGGGCTTTTTTCTGAGACCGCACTCTGTTGGGTTTTTTTCCACCCAAAAGTTTGGTTGAGCCTTCTGGGTCATTTAATTGGGTTATTTTATCAGTCTTGGGCAGTTCTGTGTAACCGAACCGTTGGGTTATTGGCTGGGTCATTTTCACTTACAGTTGAATCAATCCTCCCCTCCCCCGACATCCACCTCCAGGGCACATCAGCCCTGGGTCAAATTAACTCTGCGTGGATTGTTTGAATTCGCCTCAGGTGGAGGTAGCAGTTTTTGAAAGGAGAAACCGAAATGACCACAAGTTAGCGTTCATCACTATTTAGCATTAATGCTGCTGAAAATTCCTGGCAGAGTTTGTGATATTTAGGGCTCTCGAAAATGTATTCAACAAAAAACAGTAACTAAGCGAGTGATAATTAACTTCACCAATCGCTACGGCTTGAACAGTGAATATAATGTCCTGCTCCCTCAGTGTTGGTGTTACACTACTAGTGTCAAGTATTTATATTGGCTGTGATATAAGGATTGAGGTTATTCTATAATTCTCTGGGTCTTTATCTAATCTGAGGCGCCGAGTTAGGGTTAACTTGCCAGATGCTGCCACAGTAGAGATGAGTGATGCTAAACTAGACACTCACCTGAGTTGATAACATTACTCTAGCATATAGCTCGTGGTAATGTTAGACATTCCTACTCCCTTTTTGAAAGTTAACAATCGCATACCATTACAGCTATTCACCAAGATGTAATACAGAGTGGGTTAATGTTACCTACATTTAGCCCTTTTTTTTACAACACAAGCTGTAGTTGCACTCTGACCCCAAACTCATAACATGCTGGGATATGCGAAGAAAAGAATTTCACTGAGCACAATGTATATGTGACTAATTAAGAATTATTATAATAAAGTTATTGTTAGTAGCATTAGGAGGATGGGTTAATGCTGTGTTTCTTCATGTATTCGGTGAACGTTATTGCTGGTTAACAGGTGCAGACAGTCAGTGGCTAACTCAATAACGTCAAGGCCAAACTTTCTTCACAAGGTTAACGTGATAAAAAGAGAGGATGGGGGTTATAGTTAAAACGAGGTCCTGACTCTCTGTGGTCATTTAAAATCCCTTGAAACTTATCCTAAAAGAGTAGGGGTATAACCCCTATAAACCCCAGGTCCTGGTGAAATTCCCCCATCTATCATGACCCCCTAATAATCTCCATCCCTGAATTGTCTAATCACTCTCTCCACTAATATCTGGTGTGTGGTTGCATTCTGGAGGACTATGGCTGCAGTCACATCATCCAGGTGGATGCTACACACTGGTGGTGGTTGAGAAGATTTCCCCCCATACAACAGAAAACACTTTGAGCATCTAGAAAAGAGTTTATATAAAGGTAACTGTAAATAAATTTTTTTTAAAAATTCAAGGCAGTTTGTTCATTTACAAAGAGCACTGAATTTTATCAACTACCTGATTACTTTGAATAAAATCCATTCATTCCTTCACTCCCCCACAAAAAGGAAAAAAAAAATGGGATATGACTATTCAGATCAAAGATATCCATTCAGAAATCTGAGAAGTAGAGAGAAGTGACTTATAATTTAAATCCTTAGCTATTCATTTAAAATACATTTAAAACACACTATAGCATGCCTTTTTCCTGTTTTATAATGTATGCCGCTTTATGAAATAAACTTCCAGGAAACCTGAAAATGACTACTAGGATTTCTCGCTGATATGTGCAATTATTGGGTCACTATTATATCAGTACAGAAAATTGAGTATCCTTGAAGCCTTGTGTTTGCAGCACAGTTGAACAGAATATCATAATTTCATAATTACATAATTTACATTATGTAACATAATTTCTGCACAATGGAGAAGAGGTCTGAGCCGTTATTTAATGTTATGTCACAATATTCACATATATCTGCATGTTTTATTATGGTTTGCAATACTATCATGATATGAAGTTGTTTTAACGCCTAAATGTTTACCTGCAACTGTTCTAGTTACGCCGAACTGAATCATACAGGAACTAGCAGAATCTAAGTCATCAGATTTAGCATGAGGTATTATTTCTTTATGCACAATCACTCACTAGCCTATAGCTTAAATAAACACATTTTTTTTTTGTTAAAACAGAGATAGTTCTTACAGCAAAGACCAATACTACTAGCTTAGCTAGATATCTAGCCCTTGTAAGTGTTTACTAGCTAAGTAATTCTAGTATAAACTAAGTAATTCTAAGTTTAAACTAGCTGTTGGGTCAAAATATATTCATTATTATGGAAATGATTACATTTTTTTAAACAGAACTATGCATGTTAATTAGTTAGTATAGGAGTGTTAGTGTTAGGGATTGATTTTATTTGGTTTTTTTGTTTTTTTTTTTGGTTGTTTTTTTGTCCATTGATGAAGGGCAGTGTATGGTTTGCATACATTAAAATTTTAAACACATTTCCATTCAAGTAAAACAAGTTGTGTGTATGAATCCTACACCAAACTGACCTCCTGAAAATAAGTCAAACACTAAATAAAATGCTTACTGTTGTCACGGTTGGAGGTGGATGCAAATGCAGATTATAGGTCTTACCAAAGACCAAAACAAAACACAAAGGCATAAACCAAACACCATAAACACGGCAAAGATAGACAAACGTAAGACAAAGAATGTAATGCAAACTGTGGCTATATACACAGGTTCTCGTTAACATGCCGTGATTCAGGTGCAGGTGGTCATGTGACCGTGATGCAGTGTGGTGCAGTGACTGCTGGGAACTGTAGTCCAGAGTACCTTCTCTGTTATTACATGACAACTGTCTTGGAAATGGGATGCAAAATAAAATACAGAGTCTATTTACTATTGTAATGGGACTCCATGGCATTGTGCTGGCTTTGTTTTACGTAAGGTTTCCACTTAGCAAGAAACCATGCACACGTTGTTGGCCTCCTGTAATGATACTAAGCTCACCCCAGCATAACCAAGTGGGCCAATACTTTTCAATTCAATCACTACTGCTGCTACTGGTTTCATTCTATCTGTACTTTTGCAACATTCTGCTCAGTATTAATGCACATTCCTTGCATTTGTTGTCTTGTCCTGTGCATTATTCTTTAGTGTATTGTTTATTGTTGATTTAACTGTAATTAGCTCAATTACCACCAATATCATCAAAGCAGTGGCAGCTCAGTGGTTAAGAAGTTAGACTTCTGCCACTCAAACATATATGAGATAAATGTAAGTAAATGTAAGAACTGGGGGCGGCTGTGGCTCAGGTGGCTAAGCGGGTTGTCCACTAATCCACTAATCGTAGGATTGGCGGTTCAATTCCCGGCCAACATGACTCCACATGCCGAAGTGTCCTTGGTCAAAGGACCTTGGGCAAGACACTGAACCCCAAGTTGCTCCTGATGGCAAGTAGCTCTGCTACCATTGGTGTGTGACTGTGTGTGTTAATGGGTGAATGAGACACAGTGCTCTGGATAAAAGTGCTATATAAGTGCACCATTATCCATAAATGAATTATCATAAATTACCTAGAATATTCAGAACGGGGCACCCAAGTGACGCAAAGCGTTCGTATTGAATCCAGACAATACGACAACCACGAGAGCTCCAAGAGTGCAATGATATTACACTGAAGAAGAAAGTGCGACAGTCAGAAGAACTGTGGCTCAATAAAACTTACAGCTCATTTCCTTACAAAAACCACACTCATTCTGAGACTACCTTTTTTTTTCATTACACAAAATATTAACTTTGTTTCATTTATTACTGTTTACTGCTCTTTATAGCATTTTTTTAAATGAAGAAACATTTAATTTCATTATTTTTGAAGTCATCTTTGCTCTACAGCATTTCTTTGCATGTGCCTAAGACTTTTTGCACAGTACTGTATGTGCAGGTCTTCACCCTCCTCGGTTGGTAGCTGGCGTGTGGACAGGGGAGAGCAGGCTAGTAGGTCGGAATTGGCAAACGACCAAATGGGAGAAAATGGGAAGAGAAGTTCATCTGGCAAATTAGTTTCCAAACACTGTTGACTATTTGTTGATTGTCATTGATAACGTAGCTAGATATAAACACGCAATATACTGAAACCCCAAATAATTCAGCAATCTGTTATTGCACAAGGCTTACAGCCTGTATTAGGCACCTGGATCAATAAGCTATAAACCTCCAGTGCTCAAGTCCAACAGCAACTTATGTGTTTAATTTTTTTTCTATGTCATTATGGGTTTTTTTTGCAGCAGATTGTTTTGGCAGTACTAGCCATTTTGCACTGAATTCAAACTTGGTTGCATTTCCACCGTTAAAGCTCTTTTCAACTCTTTGGGTACTCCAGTTTCGTCCCCCAGTCCAAAGACATGCATGGTAGGCTGATTGGCATGTCCAAAGTGTCCATAGTGTGTGAATGTTTATGTGATTGTGCCCTATCCAGCATGTACCGCGCCCTGTGCCCGATGCTCCCTGGGATAGGCTCCAGGTTCCCCGTGACCCCGTATAATAAGCGGTATAGAAAATGGATGGATGGATGTTTACAAGACACAATAATAACTGAATTTACACAAATGAACCAGTTTAAAAGTTTACATACCCTTGATTCTTAATACTGTGTGTTGTTACCTGGATGATCAACGACTGTGTTCATGTTGTGTGATTGTTCAGGTTGTTCATGAGTCGCTGGTTTGCCCACTGTTCTACATATTTTTTGGTTTTCCAATATCTTCTACATATTCTGTCCCTTTCCAACAGTTTCTACATGATGTAAATCCATCTTTTCACACTGAGGACTGAGGCACTCGTACACGACTATTACAAAATGTGCAAACATTCACTGATTCTCAAGAAGGTAACACGATACATAAAGAGCCAGGATGATCGGTGCAAATTGTTATATTGTGTTTTTCATTACTACCCTTCAGAAGACAAAATAATATAGAAAATTGCATGATCCCTATAATATTTATTAATTATTAACATAATTAATAATTATGGCGGCTGTGGCTCAGTCGGGAGAGCGGGTTGTCCACTAATCCACTAATCGTAGGGTTGGTGTTCGAATCCCGGCCCGGGTGATCCCATGCCGAAGTGTCCTTGGGCAAGACACTGAACCCTAAGTTGCCCCCGATGGCAAGCTAGCACCTTGCATGCAGCTCTGCCACCATTGGTGTGTGTGAGTATGCTCTCATTTGTAAGTCGCTTTGGATAAAAGCGTCTGCTAAATGAATAAATGTAAATGTAAATGTAACATTTTGCTGATTCTGCACGGTGCATGTAAACTTATGACCTCAACAGTACTTATTAAATGGCAGGTCAAATGGCAGGTCAGTAATGCAAAGAGTTGTGTTTTTGTTTTTAATATTTGAAACCATGTTGCCAGGGACTTTGGTTTTGTAATGCATGCGGGATGTGTTACCGACGTTATGTACTGTGTCATTTTCTCCACACCCTTGTTCAGTCCTTAGGGAACATGTAGCTCAAACCAGACACAAGCATTACCATGTGAGAAAAAGAAGCTCCAGGCCTCAGTACTCATGCCACATCAGCTGTTCCACAAAATCACTGCACCTCGCCTTGATTAAGCAAAGTGAGTTAATTAAATTGGACCCGTGGCTTGCTGATGTCTCAAGGGGCTGAAGCTGCCAGGAGAGCACTTAAGACACCACGCTCCATCTTTTTACCCGACTGTTGGTCTAAGGGGTTTGGTGCAAGCGGATGCCACCATTAACAGTGTGGTCTTGTGTGTGTGTGTGTGTGTGTGTGCTGAGTTTTAATATTGGCCCACCACAGCTCCCTAAAGTAATCAGTGTGGGTTGCGGCAGGAGGGGGACGGAGAGACACAATTGGATTATGGGCCATGAGCACTTTAATTTCCAGATGATGGTGTAACGAATGACAGAGCATCTGCATCATCTCTTCGAGCTCTGCACCTCGGCAATATGGCCACAGTAAATAAGGCGCATTTCACACAGCGTTTCCAGATTACAGAAAACTTCATGCAGGCTTCATTATATCTCAATCCCCAATAGATGTAGTGTTATTAAATCTTTTTCACATGCACATGGTTTAAGAATTGAGTTCACTTATCAGTGGATAAAGAAGTTCTTCTAGAAAGTTTTTAAGCTGTTTGTAATGAAAGTAGCAGACTTCTTTCTATGCAATGGTGTCTCTTGCTGTAGTACACACTACAGTAAACACATGTGGAAGACTTACATTCATTTCTTTAATCTGCTACGTCTAACAGCCTTGTGCATTAGGAAGAAAGTTTTCACTTTATTATTTGCTGAAAACAGCTATGGATGCCTGCTCTTTTTTTATTGATTTATTTATTTATTTGCTTATTTTAATAGTCATGCTTCTTACAGATACTGAGATAGAATTGTACTTGTGGCATCTCATCATTGAAGTGTATCATTACTGTGTATGTACTGTGTTTTTATTCCTGTAAAGCTGCTTTGAGACAATGTCTGTTGTAAAAAGCGCTATACAAATAAAATTGAATTGAATTGAATTGAATATTATAACCCCAATTCCAAAAAAGTTGGGATGTTGTGTGAAATGTAAATAAAAACAGAATGCGATGATTCGCAAATCTCATAAACCCGTATGTTATTCACAATAGAACATAGAAAACATGTCAAATGTTTAAACTGAGGAAACGTACCATTTTAAAGAATTTATTTTTAACTTGATGGTAGCAACATGTCTCAAAAAATTTGGGACGGGGCACACAAAAGTCTGGAAAAGTAAATGTTACTAAAAAGAAACAGCTGGAGGTTACTTGGCAACAGGTCAGTAATATGATTGGGTTTAAAAAGAGTATCTTAGAGAGGCGGAGTCTTTCAGAAATAAAGATGGGACAGAATCTGAATGGAAGCATATGTTTCTCTAAAACCTGTATATACCTTTCAGCGTTGATGGTGCCTTTCCAGATGTGCTAGCTGTCCATTCAATGGTCACTAACGCACCCCATACCATCAGAGCTGCAGGCTTTTGAACTGAGCGCTGATAAAATGCCGAATTGTCCCTCTCCTCTTTAGTCCTCTTTAGTTTAGAGGATGCGGCATCAATGTTTTCCAAAAAGAATTTAAAATTTGGATTCGTCTAACCACAGAACAGTTTTCCACTTTGCCTCAGTCCATTTTAAATGAGCTTTGGCCCAGAGAAGACGTTTCTGGATCATGTTCACATATGACTTCTTCTTTACATGATAGAGGTTTAACCAGTATTTGTGGATTGCATGATGAACTGTGTTCACAGACAGTGAGTTCTGGAGGTGTTTCTGAGCCCATACAGTGAATTCTATTACAGAATCAAGCCTGTTTTTAATGCAGTGCTGCCTGAGAGCCTGAAGATCACGGGCATGCGGTACTGATTTTCACCCTCGTTCCTTGTGCACAGAGATTTCTCCAGATTCTCTGAATGTTTTGACCATATTATGTACTGTAGATGATGAGATATTCATAGTCTTCACAATTTTAAATTGAGGAACATTATTTTGAAATTGTAGACGCAGTTTTTCAATGATCGTTGAACCTCTGCTCATCTTTACTTCTGAAAGACTCTGTCTCTCTAAGATACTCTTTTTATACCTAATCATGGTATTGACCTGTTCCCAATTAACCTCCAGCTGTTTCTTTTTAGTAACACTTACTTTTCCAGCCTTTTGTCGCCCCGTCCCAACTTTTCTTAGACGTGTTGCTGCCATCAAATTCAAAATAACCTTATTTTTTCTTAAAATGGTACATTTACTCAGTTTACACTTTTGATATGTTTTCTGTGATCTATTGTGAATAACATATGGGTTCATAGATTTTGCAAATCATTTTAGGGCGGCTGTGGCTCAGTCGGTAGAGTGGGTTGTCCACTGATCCACTAACCGTGGGGTTGGCGGTTCGAATCCCGGCCCGGGTGATCCCATGCTGAAGTGTCCTTGGGCAAGACACTGAACCCTAAGTTGCCCCCAATGGCAAGCTAGCACCTTGCATGGCAGCTCTGCTACCATTGGTGTGTGAATGTGCTCTCATTAGTAAGTCGCTTGTAAATGTAAAAATGATATTTCTGTAAAGCTGCTTTGAGACAATGTACCATTGTAAAAAGCGCTATACAAATTGATAAATTAAATTAATTGCATTCTGTTGTTATTTACATTTTATTCACACAGTGTCCCAACTTTTTTGGAATTGCGGATGTATATCTTAGGCCACAGAGGTGTTGAATTCTCAAATCTGACTGAGGTTTTGTCATTAATTTGGTATCACAACACAGCTCTGACAGTAGTGCCAGTTGCCAGGCAAATCACAAGTTAATAAAAATCCACTCATTCTGATACATCATTGTTTCTACAGCAACAGCAACGTGTTTGTCAGACATGCTACATAATCTACAGCTAATAATAAATGGATCATAAAATATGCTGCTATTTAACAAAGAATATGAGACATCTATCCCGTGTCTCCGGTGTCAGTGCTTTGTAAAGGTCAATATGTTTTCCAACACAGGAAAGTCTTTTGTACAGAGGACTTTACGTTTTCTGGTTTCTCTGTAACATGTAAAGCTGTGCTTTTTTGTCTTACTAATTTCAAAATAGTAAAAAGGTATATAGCTGCTATCATGTAAGTGATAACAAGAACTATCTTGTCATTCATTCATAAATAAAACACAGGTCATTCCATTTCAAGTGGTCCGATAATTGCAAAGTTGGTTGCTCGACCATTTTAATTGAAGTCATTACATCTATTTATTGTCATTGCAAAATCACCAGGGTTTTTTTTTTTTTTTTTTAACTTGATGCAACTACGACGGCCATCTTTGTGTCATGACACACAACCAATTCTGGTTATACAGTTGTTTACGGAAACCTCAATATCTCAGCTCAGGATTGTCCTACTGTAGCTCCTTGGAACACAAACTGATCTCCAGATCACATTACAAGGTACATGTACATAAATAAACATTTTGCACATTCTTGTTCCTTAAAGTTATAACTTAAGTCCAAGTGTAATGCTCAAGATTTCCACCTTTATTGTCTCAGTCTGGGGGGTACCTAGGTAAGTATACTGTGCATGCAGAACATGTCAGGGGACTTCTCTTTTTCTGTTTTATGGGGTGAGATTTTTTTTTTTTTACTTTTCCTCACTTTTGAGTTTAATATCTCTGGTGGGGGACCAGATATGACCCTGAAATTTTGACATAAATAAGTCCTCTGTAGTAGCATTCTGCTGTAAAAAAAAATTGTGAGTTTGAGGTTGGAGCTAAACTTTGCAGGACAGTGGACCTCGAAGGCCAGATTTGAAGAACCAGCGGTTGGTATGCTTAGCTTAGATTTTATACACAGATTTTATCCAAATAGATTTTTATTTAAATATGAAAGTAAAATGTTCAGTTAGGTGTTTACAAATGAACAGTGTCACAAACAGAAATCTGGTGTTGTTTACTGCTAGTATCACGGGAGAAGTGACTTCTGAGCTGTAGTCAATTACTTCCTTGATCATGTGCCATGAGACAAAGATGGTCATCATCGTTAAAACAAGTGAAAAATGGTGATTTTTGATATACTGTACCAATACATAGCGGTACTCACTCAAAAAAAAAATATTACGCAACCTGCATAGGACCACTTGAGATGGAATAACCCACACTAATGAAGCATGAAATTAAAAATGACTGTACTGTATAATGCTATGGGCATTGTTTGGACTCAGGACAGCTGCCATTTGCTGCTATAGTCAAGCAACTGTTTGATGCCGTTCACAACAATGTATGTCGTTCACTTAGAGAAGGCTAATGATTGAGAGGCAGGAATTTTCCAATAGATGCTGCAAGCTTTTGATAATTGAACGATTGGGTTTATTGATCATGCACACATTATGTAGTATTAGACCAAAAGCACATCATAACACAACTAAAGCCGAATCCCAGACATTCTCTCAAATTTAGAAATCTTGTCCGGACGCTTTTTTAAGGTCCAAAAAAGAGGGCATGTCTGTGAAAAAGGGACGTATAGTCAGACTACCACCGATACTAATACTGATACTGATACTGAAAATAAGTTGATATTAATCCAACAGATTTTTTCTTTAATAACTGCTAAGCTTTACTTTTTTTGGTTTGACTAACAACTCACTCAAAAAAATACATAAAATACGTAGCTAAAAACATGACTTACACAAAACTGCAGCTTTGTTTATTCATTTAAACACAGAGTGTCCAATCTTATTTGCAAAGGGCTGGTGGGGGTGAAGGTTTTCATTCCAATCAAGCAGGAGCCACACCTGCTTGGCTTTCAATAGACTCAGGTGTGTCTTCTGTTTAGTTAGAATGAACCCACACAGGACTCTTCTACACTGATTCATCAAAATCAAATTACATACTTTTCTATTATGTAGGAACCTTTTTAATTTCAGTAAGTGTACAAATTTTCTCGCAGTCATTTTTAAATGCAGCTTCAAAATAATACAGTGAAATGTGATGAACCTTCAGAGAATTTTAGTAATAGGAAAATTTTATAGGCACATGCCTAATGAGTAGTGAGAGTGGTGTGTTTTGTGATTGCTGGAGTCATAAGCAGCTTGGCACTTCTGCCCTCTCCATTTCCAAGTGACTGGCAGTGGCCATTTTCTTCCTCTTCAATCATCAGCAGCCATTTATGCCGAGCCTATTATTTATGAACCCATTTTCAATCACACATTCATTTAGAAATGAGAGCTTCTGAAACGCCCTCACTCCTATGTGACTGTCCGGTATAATGTGTGCTTGGGTTCTTATGCTGCACTCATGCTGGGTCATATCTCATTTACTCACTTATATACTGCTGACTCATATTGAACGTCAGCCTAATGCAAGCCTGTCTTTGTGGATCCTCCTCAAGCTGTACGTTTGGGCTGTATTTAAATATTTTGAAGCTGTGGCATGTAAGAAAAAAAAACACTTGGAGGTGTGCTGTTGTAGTGTACTACACTGTAATTGAATGGGGGGGGGGGGGGG
>JAFFST010049911.1:39327-51540 GCA_022414735.1 Noturus placidus
GAGCCAACTGACGGGAAGAGTGAGTTGAGCCAACTGACGGGAAGAGCGAGGCGAGCCGACTGACGGAAAGAGCAAAGCGAGCCGACTGACTGGAAGAGCGAGGTGAGCATACTGACGGGAAGGGCGAGGTGAGCCAACTGACGGGAAGAGTGAGTTGAGCCAACTGACGGGAAGAGCGAGGCGAGCCGACTGACGGGAAAAGCGAGGCGAGCACACTGACGGGTAGAGCAAGGCGAGCCGACTGATGGGAAGAGCGAGGTGAGCACACTGAGAGGAAGAGCGAGGTGAGCATACTGACGGGAAGAGCGAGGTGAGCACAGTGAGAAGAAGAGCGAGGTGAGCATACTGACAGGAAGAGCGAGGCGAGCAGACTGACGGTAAGAGCGAGGCATGCCGACTGGTTCGAATGATAATGAACCCACAATTTAAACAATTTCCGCCCGTGTATTGCTGCTAATTTAAAAGAGAAAGTGAAATGCCAAACACCGTGTAACACCGGGAACACCGATTATCACAGTAAACCTAGTGACAAATATCCATCACTTTATAGTCAAATATATAACCAGTTTAAATCCAGTGTGTGTATTAGTACTTTTTGTACATTTTGAGCACATTGTAACAATACTGTGATAATACTGATAACCGTGATAGTTTTGGTCACAATAATTGTGATATGAAATTTCCATACCGTTAAATCTCTCATTTTCGTTGACACTTTCGTGCCCCATAATTGTGCAGAATTATGGGGCTGAAAGGCCATGTCATGTTTCCAATTCCAATTCATTCTTTATTCTCCATGCTCAGCTTTCCCTATCTCTTATCCTTAAGCAAGTCTCTCCGTTCCTTTATTTTAATGCTACGACTCCGAGGATGCTCGGACACGCACACACACGGCTCTCACCGTCGGAGATTGAGTAGAGATGCAGCACCTGTTTATCAGTGCGGCAACAGTGCACTTTCACAAACAGTGCTAATTACACGGGGATAAAGCCTTGTTTATCACCCAGCTTACGAGACACAAGTTAATTGCCTCAGCTTGTCATCTCTCTCTCTCTCTCTCTCTCTCTCTCTCTCTCTCTCTCCCTCTCTCTCTCGTGCACTTCAGTCCGCTTCAGCTGGTGATTTCTGCACTTGACTCTCTCTCCACTCTCACCTTCCATCATCAGCACAATTCAATCGTTTTCTCTAGCATGACAAGTAGAAGGTGAAATGGATCGGAACACCTACCGAGTCTGGTCTTAAACACACAGCAGGAAAAGCATATAAGGCTTTATGTTAAGCTGATTCAGCAACCTTTTAAAATGGTAAGAACCGTATTTGTTGTTTGACAACAAACTGGGGGTTCGATTCCCACCACGGCCCTGTGTGTGGAGTTTGCATTTTCTTCGTGTTTCCTCTGGGTACTCCGGTTTCCTTCCTAGTCCACAGACATGCATGGTAGGCAAGTTCAAATTAGTCCAAAGTGTATTTAGTGTATGAATGGGTGTGTAAATGTGTAGTGATTGTGCCCTGCAATGGATTGACACCCTGTCCAGGTGCTCCCTGGGATAGGCTCCAGGTTTCCTGCGGCTCTGAAGGATAAGTGGTATAGAAAATGGAAGGTTGTAAGGACAAACCAAACTAAGTGTTAATAGTTCTTCTTGGTTTACACATTCACTAGGAAAGTAGAAATGGAATACATTAGAATGCATTCTGAGCTTTGGACATTTCCATCAGCACTCATTTAGGACAATGTTGCACGCAACATTTTATGCAGTAAAGACCTCATTCAGGACATAAGGCACAGCTGTCTTTTAAGTTACTTTATTTCACAGCACTAAAGGCAGTGACTGCTTGTAGCACTCCTTTTTTTACACACTTTGATAAAACTGGAAAGAGTTTGCAAAATCCTGTCAGGAACACACCCACAAATGCCCTTTCAGTGTATGCTCAAGTATCATTTACCTCTGTTTCTATGATCTGGGGAGTCTTCAGACGTGCTTGCAATGAACCATTAGTTCTGAGACAACAAGGAAATCTGACAAGTTGCTCATATCTACCTTCCCTGAGCTAAAAACCATCCAAAGGTCAAGCATCCAAAGATCACCTACTAGGGAAAGAGGTCTGGCTTTCTACAGAGGATTTCTGCTCGAGGTTCTCATTTAAACCATCCTGAAATGTAAGCATTCAAAATATTCAAATAAGAGTATAGTGCCTTTTAACTCATAGGCATTGTCACAAGATCACCTCTGACTGTTAGATTCAAATCAATTCAATTTTTAGCTTTTCAGTTGACTCACTCTCGTATAATGTTATGTCTAATTTTAGTCTCATATTCAAAAGTAATAAGTTAACCTCAGTTCACACTGGCTTCATAACGTAAGGGTTGCGCCAAACGTCACATCAAACCCCCAGTTCGATCACATCAGGCACACTTCAGATGCATTTCCAGCATTTGATTATCAGATATCAGTAAGTGAATTTACATTTCTGGCTATTTTCGGTTTTGAAAGCGAAATAACTGTCTAACGTTTAGTATTTAATAGAATAAGTCAAGTTCAAGAGCTACCAGAAACCCCCACTGTTAACCACGACACTTTATATATACTTTCACTTAAGTATAATTTTTCAGTACTTTTTCTACTCCTGAGTATAATGTAATCAGGTCAATCCAAACGGCAATGAAATAAAATACAAATACAAAAAAACATTTTAAAGAATAAATCCCACGAGGATTTTGCTATATTGTGATCGCAGAAATGAGTACAAAATCAAGAAAACGCCTCAATGTTTGGAGGAGCTTGCGATTTAAAAAAAAAATACTGCAGATTTTCCACGGATTTAAGCCAAGACAAGTCATGTGACTTCACAACGCACATTCAAACCGAAGCCCTCTTTGATTCATGTGCATCGAGCATTAGCACAGCTAAAAGGTCTCATTTACCAATAAACCTCACTGGGAAAGATATTTTCGTGGAATTGCAATTTTGTCAATTCAAGTAGTATTCCACAAAAAAAGGACAAAACAAAAACTCGGTAAGCCGCAGCAAAATCAAGAGTTTTTGGTCGCAACAATCACACAAAACTCTGATAAATCCTGTACGGACTGATAAAGCAATAAAAAAGACAAACTACAAATCAGAAGACTAAAAAAAATCTAACTGCTAATTAATGTTACAGGTTTGTTGCATTCATTGTCATTAGGTTCTAGACCTCGACAAATGTAGCTTAAACCATATTCGGATGGTATAGTTGGGGTAATTTCTTATATTACAGGTGCTACTCTTTGATTTTATTTCCATCTGAATCCGAGTGATTTTCTCCATCCTCTGAGACATTTGCAGGCCAAATAATTTTGTCTCATAATTTTAGTCCTGTCAGGATATTACATGCCCGTTATTTTCCATGCAGATCCCACCATTTGTCGGGGAAAAAAAGATGTTTGACTGCTACTGCAAGCCGTATTTAGTCTCATAGTGTGACTATGAGTGACCCTCGTCCAGATATTAACCACTTCTTGAATGAAAAAAAGGGTGCTTCTGAAGAGGCACTCAACACTATATACTTCTTGTTTTTACCTACAAGCTCTGCTTGCCACTACTTTAACCTCTTACTGGATTCAAATGAATGGTTCTTGATTGGTGAACCGTGATTGCATGATCTTTCTTACATGTGCTACAGCCAGAGGTGTAAACACAGCTAACAAAAATCCTAGAAGCAGAGAGAAAAAAAAAACAACAGCTGAATTTTACCACAAAATCCCCAGTCACCCTAAGACACGAGTCAGCTCTTTTATTTTTCCCTCAGATTCAGTATGTGCCAATCCCACCTACTTGTTTTCTGTTGGCTCATACGACAAGGGCTTATGAATTCACAGGTCAGAGTTCACCTAGATGAAGTCTAGATAAAGTGAAGTAAAAGTAACTTCTACCAGAGGAGAATGTGCATCTTTCATGTCCTTTTCACTTCACTGCCAGGCATTTGGTTTGAACCCAGAACTTGCTTTGAAAGCAGAAAAGTGTAGTTTTCGGGTGTAGCAAGGGGTCAGAAATCGTAAATGCTAGTTGTAGATGTTGCCACCTCGTTACGTTAATGATTATGCAATTGTGGCCTGCAGGACTCTTTCTTTACTTCACTGAGCATTAAGACAAACTCTGTCTTAGAGTCTAGATTTACATAATGCCTCACACCTTCAGGGTATGGTGCAGCATGCCGTTAAATGCACCCAGTGCCATGGTGAAAGGATGCGATAACCTCTCCCTGCAGCTACAGTGTGTGTAACATGAGATGCACAGCTCACTCTTTGAAATGTGTTGGAAAATTGAGACGGTTTTCATGATATTCTAATACTGCAGAGGCACTGTCTCACTGAGTGTGGGACAAAACTGCACCGGATCAATACGCTAAAAATACTTAAGAGACTGACCGACCGTTAGATACATGGATACAAGGTTTGCATGTATGTGTTTGTGTGTGTGCATTTTCTACTTTCTGTCTTGTCTTAAGAACAAAGCCAAGCACACAGCCAACAACTGAACAACTGTGAAAGAAAAACATAAAAATAAAAAAATAACAAACCGCAGTTAAAAAAAAAAAAGCCCTTAAAATTTCTGTTGCTCTTGATTACCAGTGAAAAGTCTTTCTTAACACATCGTAGCATTTCTACAACTGAAGACTTCCCTTGTCATCTTTTAAGCTAATTAGTCTACAGGGAATTCAGCACATAGCTACTTTAATTAAGCTTAAGACATTTTGTCACGTGAAACATGAAGATGTTTGCTTGAAACAATAACAACTAAATAAACATATTTCTTAACTCAGTGATTCGTAGTAAATGTTAGGTTGAAGACAGAACCCCTTGGCAAAATGTTTGATTGAGAGAAAGGAACACTCTAAAACAGGTGTGCACACACTTTTTTTTACTTGCAAGCTACTTTTCACATGACCAGTCACAGAGATCTACCTACACTAAAAATGCTAAACATATATATATATATATATATATATATATATACACTGAGTATACGTCAAACATATATACACACAATATATGTTCGTGTACCTTGCATAACTGCATGAGCCCTTATGGCACACTACAATTCATCACATTTTTGGGCAGTACCTTACTCTGATAACGTGCACTGAATAGAATCAGCCAGGGTTGCATAGTCCGGACAGTAGCTACTGGTAACCAGCCTCCAGCAGGCCTCCAAATGATGATCAGTTATTGTGGAACGGTATTTGGACTTAATAATCTTCATGTGGGAAAAGGCTGACTCGCATAACTAAGTAGAGCCAAATAATGCAGTCAAGGAGGTTGCACAATTCCTCATGTTCGGGTACTTTTCCCCTGTGAGTAAGTTCCAAAACTGTCCATGAGACCTGGACTTCAGCTGAATGTCAGTCTGTAGTTTCAAAATCTCATTCTCAGATAGCCATTACCACCTGCTTTGGGCTGCATTCCCAAGCAACCTGATTCCGGGAAGCCCGTATCCCGGCAGGACGAGGGCCGTTACCAGCCTCACACCATCCACGGGCTGAGCCTCCATCAGAAGGACTCAGGCCCCCGGCCCGCGCCAGGCTATTCGGACTTCCGTACACCATAGTTCCCTGCGCCCGCTAGGGGACGGGGGATTCGGCGCTGGGCTCTTCCCTCTTCGCTCGCCACTACTGAGGGAATCCTTGTTAGTTTCATCCTCAGATCGCCTTCCCTGCACTTGGCAATGAATCCATTTGCACTGCCAACCATTGCGGGCGCACCGTCCGTGGTGACTGAGATCAATGTGCACACTGGGAGCTGGGTTTTGTCTTTAAAAGACTGAAAAATGTTAACTCATTGATTTCGCTCGCTAGTCTTTAGTGCCGTCCTGTACGTCAACACTAACATCTATTTTCATTTTTTTGAATGGCAATCCACCCGCACTTCCTTTGCGATCCACCGGTCGATTGCGATCGACTTATTGTGTGCCCCTGCTCTAAAAAATGCTGGGTTATTTGTTTTCTACCCAAACGCTGAGCCTTTTGGTGTGATTTAACAGGGTTATTTTCTCAGTCTTGGGTAGATACTGTGTAGTTTTGTGTAACCCAACTTCTGGGTTAGTGAACCTCAGGTGGAGGTAGCGGTTTTCACACGGACAGACTGTTAGATTTATTTTGAAGAAACAAGGTCCGTATCAATATATTTATCCATAAAACCATTACTGTACACTAGAAAACGCAAAAATGTGCAATAACCGGCCAGTTTACATGACATTAAATGCACCGCTATCTTCGTTAGCTTTGGCTTGCTTTTTTGTAATGCCCACTGGATCGTAAGTTAGTTGCTCAGGTTTTTTTTGGATGTTTTAAATGTCTCCTTTGATCAAAATCTGATGTTTTCATCTACAGTATGTCTTATTTGAGTAATTTACTTCAAAGTCTATAAATAAACACCACTTTAGCAGCTCCAGAAATACATTTCTGAACACCTTCTTGTGTATAAATAAAGGAGATAAAATTTTGACATATTTGCTTATAACGTGGTATATTTGAAAGTTTTAAAGGGTAAAAAATAACCCTGAAAATATTAACAGTTTATGAAAAAAAAAAAATATGAACCCAGCATTTTTGTAAAAAATGAAAAAGAAACCATCCCTTGTGTGTGTTAAAAAACAACCCATTTGCTGGGTTAAAATTAACAACCCAAACTGATGGGTTTGTTTATCCCAAAATGTGTTCTGGCCTATATTTACCCAGCCGTCGGGCTAAAAATAACCTGATTTGGGTTGTTTTTAACCCAGTGTTTTTTCAAATGAAGACACTGAAATAAAATGAGCTAAATATTCATCCCGTAAAGCCAGCCAAACACATGGCAATACTAAACACTGAGAGTAAACAGATTATATTCTCAGTATATTTGAGCAGTTCACGTAAAAAGAATACACTTATTGTTTACAAATTGATGGCATAATCGTTGGCTGATACTTCATTTTCAGTACAATGTTGAATAGGGCTGGGCGATGTGACTAAATTATCATACATGCTCATGATTTACAGGTTTGCTACTCGGAAAGCAGCGTTTCATTTATATGAGATATATATCTCAGGATATTATGTAAGAGACCACTTTTCACACAAAAAACATAATGAAGGATGCTGGGTTTTGCTGCCAAAATTAGAAGCCAGTGCGACAGTCAAGGGCTGCGTCTGAAATGGCGTACTACCCTACTACAAGTAGGCGAAAAGCAGTATGTCAAATGGGTAGAATGTCCGAATTCTCTGTAGGTGAGAAATACCCGGATGGCGTACTGCTTCCGGAGAGATTTTACAGTACGCAACCGATGGACACTACGTGAGTCAAAAATCCCATAATGCAACAGGATTGGTGTGGACGAGCTCAGAAAGAAAAATATTGGAAGACATTGCGTCTGCTCTTTTTAAATATTAAACCTTGGTTAAAAAGGATTTGTTTAATGATACTCAAATAAACTGTTAACTCGTTGAAGGTTTAAACAAATCTTTAAACAAATCTTTTTTGTGATTTCCATCATGCCTTATCCGTCCAAAATAACGGCAAGAAATTTACCTTAGCCTGTTAACCCCGCCCACATTACATTACTAATTCGGTTCACGTTCATGATGAGCATTTTGCCGTTAGTGCTGCTGATTTGATTTGGTGGTCCCTTTAAGATTTCTGTGATGATGGCGAAGGTCACATGATAATACCAACATGGCGGTGTACTATATCCGGGGTTGTATTCTTATTACACAAACATACTGATTAGTATGTACCTTTTCAATGGCCGAGCAGTTGGTACTGTCGCAATACACGATTTCTAACGCAGCCAATGTCTCCAGAAAAACTGCGGCTGGTTCTACAAGATGCTCAATATAACTTACCATCTGATTTCCTTATAAAACTGCTGCACAAATTAGTAGTACCTGAGACTCCTAATACATTTTTTAAAGCAAAGGGTCGTCACACCAAATATCAGTTTTGTTCCATTTTCTGCTCTTTACAGTCATTATTTTAATGTAGAAAAAGTGACATTATATTTGAAGGCACCTTTGTTATACATCATTTCTTAGCATGTGCCTAACACCATTGCACAGTACTGTATATATATATATATATATATATATATATATATATATATATATATATATATATATATAATGTGATAACGTGTGCACCATCAAACCACACCATCCTTGTTAAAGATGGATAAGGAGGAGGGATGGAGGTTTAGGTGCAAAGTTTCACTTTAAAAAGTTGCTCGTCAGATCTTTGGAGGAAACAAAAGTAATCTGCAAAGTTTGCAAAGCCCAATTTAATTTCCACAGAAGTAATTCGTCTTTGATATATCACCTCAAGGCAAAACACCCTTCCGAAACAATCTCTACTATCTCTATCGGCAGTCTATATTACAGGAGTAATATAGACCGTGGGTGAATAACGGAACCTGTAAGTGAGACGGTAACTACTGCATTGGCTAATTGGATAGTTAAAAATCATGTCATGCAGGCCGGGAATCGAACCTCCAACCCTATGTTTAGTGGACAACCCGCTCTACCACCTGAACCACAGCCGTCCTTTGGCCCGGAGAACACGCTGGCTGTTTTATTCTAAAACTATTTGAAATGTTGACTACAAAACTCGTTGGATCACAAAAGAGGATTCCGTTGTGCTACGGTCCATCTCAGATGAGACCAAGCCCAGAGACGTCAGTGGAGCTTCTGGACAGTGTTGATGTGTGGCTTCTGCTTTGCATAGTAAAGCATTAACTTGCATCTGTGGATGCAGCGGAAAATGGTGTCAACTGACAAAGGTTTACCAAAGTATTCCCGAGCCCATGTCAGGATCTCCCCTTGCACACAGTGGAGTATTTTGAATAGAAACCCAAGTCTGTGCTCGTGCATCACCGGCGCGTGTCCGTGCTACACAAGCTTCGCTTTGTAAAGTTTGCAGGTTACACTCTTCTAAACTACATTTAATATAAAATGTCCCCCTGCCTTAGAGGACTTGGGTCACACTTTTTTCCGCTATCACTTGACGATTACGCCTCTGCCTGGTAGCGACTGAGGTCATGATGGGCATAAAAGGTAACGTCGCATTACGTGCGTTTGATGTCATGTGCGATGTCATGTCAAATGGCTTATACTTCCAGGTAGGAAAAAACTCTCATGTTCCATTTGAGATGATATTACCCTTCTAAAATTCATGCAATAGATTGCAGGGTGCTTAGTTTTGGGACACAACTTTGGTCTGTACTCTCTGATGCGTGTTTTCAGAAGTGAAGTAACGCAATGAGTAAAAGTTCCCTGTGCCGCACGCAGACCAGCTAATCCATAATGAGATTAGTTAACAATGATTTTCATAATCGATTGTTATCGATTTTATCGATTAGTCGTTGCAGGTCTAGTCATTATTTAAAATTTATGCAAACTTGTGATATTGATCATGTTATCTCCTTTGTTGAAAAGGTCAGAGTCTTATCTGTACCTTGTTCAGACGACATGCCCATGCATCTGATCTAACATGGGTCATCCTGAAACATGGAAACAGCCTGAAAACCTGCTAGTCAAATTCATCCAGCATTTTCAGTTTGCATTTTAACAAACTATTACTAACACTTGCTTTATTCCATGTTTCCACAGGAGAGTCACAAAGTCATAAGAGTGTGTTTTATATATGCCACTCATGCCACATCATTTATGGAAAGCTGCAAAAAATAAAATACCAAACTGTGCATCCTAAATTCAGTCATTTTCATCACCCGCTCCATGCTGGTCTGGGTCATGATGGATCCAGAGCCGGTCCTGGTGATATTATGGGCGGAAGATTTCACCCTAGATGGGATGCACAGCACCATGCGCACATCTAAGGGCGATTTAGAATAGCCAATCCACTTAGTGGTATGTGTTTGAAAAGTGGGATGGATCCAGAGAACCCAGAGAAAAGCCACACAGACATGAGAAGAGCAATGGAAACTCTAACCAAAGCTCAGGATCAAACCCAGGACTGTGGAGCTATAAGGCAGCAACATTCCATGCTGTGCCATTACTTCGGTCATTTTATATAACAGTCACTGTTTCTGCAGCACAGTGAAAACACACAGCAGGAATCTGCCTAGTAACTGTTCTCATTCTGAAGAGTTCAGAAACTCATAAGTTTTTCCAAAAGTTCAGGAACCTTGGTGGCAACCTGCTTCCAATAGTTTGTATAAAACACCGTACGTTTACATGGAACACAATAATCCAATATTAACATGATTAAGACGATACTCTGATTAAGAAACTAGCATGTAAACAGCGATTATTGATGATCTTAATCCGACTAAAAACATACTTGAAGAAAACACAAATGGAATTAATGTGGAGTATTCCTGTTTTAGTCGGATTATCGACATGTATTATAGACATGTACACACCTTAATCACACTATGAATGTCCTATGAGAGTTTTCACCGCATTTTGTGACAGGACACATACACACATGGCAGCCCTCAACCGTTTGACGGCAAACAAGAGAGCACGGCTGCGTCCGAAACCGTGCACTTACCTCCTATATAGTAGGAGAAATAAATGTATTTCTATATACTATATAGTAGGTCAGTACGCGGTTTGGGACGCAGCCCACGGTTTCAAGCAGTCGTCTATTCGCACGTACAGCATGACAAATAATTAACTTCACTTGAAGCTTTCGTAAAAATTTTAAATAAAAAAACTGTATACAGTACGGCTTAGTGGTTAGCACGTCCGCCTCACACCTCCAGGGTGCGGAGTTCAAGTCCCACCGGGGCCATGTGTGTGCGGAGTTTGCATGTTCTTCCCATGCGTCGGGGGTTTCCTCCCCAAGTCCAAAGACATGCATGTTAGGCTGATTGGCGTGTCTAAAGTGTCCGTAGTGTATGAATGTGTGTGTGAGTGTGTATGTGATTGTGCCCTGTGATGGACTGGCACCCTGTCCAGGGTGTACCCTGCCTTGTGCCTGATGCTCCCTGGGATAGGCTCCAGGTTCCCCGTGACCCTGATAACGGAGTAAGCGGTTGAAGATGGATGGATGGATGTATACGGTACCATAACGAAGACGAACTGTATGTTAATACGAGGAAACATCGGATGGTGTGGCGCGGTGACGTAATGACGTGTGCCGTTAATTGCTCTATGTTCTATAAACATGTAAAACAGGAACATGAAAGGCGTATTCTAAAAGTGACTCATGTAAACACCTTAATCACATTATTGTTTTATTCAGAATAAAGTCAATAATTAGATTACTGCTGTCCATGTAAATGTAGTCATAGATGTCTTTTTTTATAGACATGAGTTTCTTAACTGAATTTAAACAGAACTGTGAGACTGACATTTCCAATAAGGACACAGAACCTTCCTTAGAAGAATCTGTCCTTATCTTTTCTTCAAGATATTATCCCAGGAGTACAAATGATGCATAGTGATGAGGAACCCATGAGGAACATAGATCTTGTGCATGCTGATTATTACAATATGAGATCCGGCACATGTTTCATAGACATTACATCAATAGAAGTTCATGCAATTATGCAATCTGCCAATCATGTGAGAGTAGTGCAGTTCAGAAAGTCACATCAAGTTAATGTTCACATCAAACATCAGAATTAGAAGAAAATGTGATCTCAGAGATTGTGACCGTGGCATGGTTGTTGGTGCCAGATGAGATGGTTTGAGTATTTCAGAAATTGCTGATCATATGGGATTTTCACAAACAAAGGTTCCTTGATGATGAGAGAGCTCAGAGGAGAATTGCTATTCTGGATCGAGTTGACAGAAAGGTTACAGTAACTCAAATCACCAATCAACCACGGTGTGCAGAAAAGCATAAGACATTGAAGTGGAAAAGCTACAATTGCTGGAGACCACATCGGGATCCACTCTTGTCAGTCAGGAACAGATATCTGAGGCTATCATGGGCACAGGTTCACCCAAACTGGACATCTGAATGTTACAAACCAGCACAAACCGGCACAAACTGTACCTGGTTTTCCAATCTTCATAAATACATTATGGAGAGCTCATGTATACTATTAAAAGACATCATAATCTGTAACAATAAGGATCAAAGTTCAGGATAAAGTTACACAATCTTCTGGACAGCTCATGCAGCTACATATAATATCTTTATTGAGATTGAGCTGAATAGACTTATACAGATACAGTGCCTTGCGAAAGTATTCGGCCCCCTTGAACTGTTCGACCTTTTGCCACATTTCAGGC